>OY992885.1:72941787-73114287 GCA_963921405.1 Cepaea hortensis
AGGCAAGCAGACAGACAGACAGACAGACAGACAGACAGACAGACAGACTGATTGCTCAGATAGACAATGGTACAATTGGATATGGAGGTCTCCCTTGCCTTTCAGATGGGTTGGGCGGTCCTCTATGAGCGTAAGGTTGCACTGTGTATGGGTTCCTGGACTTCTGATTCCTGTACTATTACTCCTGGGTTGCCGCAGGGATCTGCCATGTCCCCTGTGATGTTTAATGTCTACAGCAATATTGCAGCTATTGAGACACCAGGTGTTAGTAGATCTTGACATTTGCAGATGATGTGCTGGTGTACAGACCCCACTATTGAGCAAACAATAAATTCACAACATGATATGCGCAATCACAGTTATACACGTTTATACGGTTACATTAAAATATCTAAAACAATCACTGTCCCTTTGCCCATTTTACACTGTGGTGTGTCCAAACCTGAACCGCAGCCACAGAACGACTCTACTCGAATGATGCCCAGTCACCTCCGCGAATCATCCTTTTTCGCTTCGGTGAATCTCGGCGTGCCCGCGTGAATCATGATTCACGTCTGTCACGCACCCAAACGTGACTACATTTTAACATGCTATGACTACAACAAATCTATTAAGTAGAATCATGGCAAGCGGCATTAATATTGCTGAAATCGGCCGCCATACGGGAAGTATCCATCCACCATAGGTTCCATTGTGGCGAAAAATGAAGCAATAAAGGAGGCTAATGTAGCGAAAAGCATGAATGTGCTAACGAAACAGAAATCGCAAACAATTGAAGATGTCGAACAGTTATTATTAATTTAGATAAATCAAAAACAGTGGCGATTCTGTTTCGGAGGTAATTATATGCGAATAGGCCAGACTGTCTCATGGCGATCTCATTAAGAAAATGTCTGGGACGAGTGCTAGTGTACTTAGTGGTTTTAAGGCCAGCAGAGGTTGGTTTTAAAAATTCAAGCGGCGCAGTGGCATACAAAAGACAAGAAGACCAAGAAGAGAATTGACCCTAGATAGTGCCTTGATACCTAAGGTCCTTATGAAGGGGGAATTTCCCTTCCAAACAATAATATCTGCACCTCTATCTCCCCTCCTCGCCGTCTTCCATACGCCAAGAAGATTCTTCAGAAAGGTAAATGCCATGTTAACTGTTTATTTATTCTTTACATTTTTCTTTTATATTCATTTTATATTAATTTCTTATTGGTTTTTAGTATTAAAAACTATATTTATTCTCTATAAAATGTGTTTTTGGAATGTATTTCCGAGTGTCTAGAACGAATACTGGAATTACATTGATTCATATGGAAATAATTGCCTATGTTTTCGTCATTTTCTGATTTTGCCGATTGTTTCCGGACGTATTATCGACGAAAACCGAAGTTCCACTGTACTTGTGTATCACTTTTGAGAGGTGTACGTCTTTTAAGGATCATGTGGAGGCTTTTGTGGTGAAGACTAGTAGGGGTCTTAATGCAATGAGGGCGATGGCATCAAGCGGGGTAGAGCAGAAGATGCTTTACCAGGCTCTTTCAGAAGTTCATAATTTCTGTCACTAAGTATGGTCTGGGGCTGCTGACAGTGTCAAAGAGCCAGTTTAAAAGGTTGGAGCGCATATTAGAATGCGGCCATGTGGTGATCCCGGGGTTCACAAAGGACACACCAATTATATGTATGAGGCACATACTGGTGCTACCAACAATGACGGATAAGCATAGGGTTCTTCAAGCCAAATGGTAGGCCTACCCGAGAGTTGCTGCAGATATGGGTCACCTGCATGAATCTATGGAGATGTCAAGAGTCACAGACTAAGACGAGGCAGGTCCTGGATGGTATAAGCGGAAATTTCTTGGCGGGAGACATTTCGCGAATGACGCCGAAGTTGAATCCATGGATATGTCAAGAGTCACAGACTAAGACGAGGCAGGTCCTGGATGGTACAAGCGGAAATAACTTGGCGGGAGACATTTCGCGAATGACGACGAAGTTGAAATGTGAAGTGAAATATCTATACGATGAATTGCCTGGCATATTTCGCTGCATCTCGCCAGGTACACATTGCAGAATTTACACAACATAAAGTAAATTAACTAGATACATCCTTCAAGCTGAAATATACACATGTTCGCACAGTAATGTCAATTGTTTACCACGGTAATTTTAAGCTGACTAGCATGTCTTTCTGTTTGCACAAATCTGGCTTGCGTTGATTGATCATTATTGCTCCTGCAAACTTTAACAAGCGAGTATACAACACGCGAAAGGCAATGTCTCTGTCAATCACATGGCCGCTTTCGAGAATCTGCCCAGCAATTGAAGATGCGGGAAGCTTCCGGTGTGTCGGCCCCATTAGGCTCGCATTGCCTATGTGTCGTATCTTGTCGACCCATTGAGGTATGTGTTCTGACACTCTTTTGTTCAACTGTCGCTCTGTTCTGCCGATGTAGAAAGCCTGGACCAAGTTCCAGAGCATTACATACCGAGAGTGCTGCAGTGCTCTAAGTGCCAGAAGTTTTGGCACACCCGTGCCACCTGCAAGAGTGAGATTGAGGTTTTCAGATACTGCTCTGGACCTCATCCATACAGTCAGTGCTAGCATGCAAAGATCGACAAGGACTTCAGGAGGCCTAACACTAACAGAAAATGCGCCAACTGCCTCGGCAACCACGGCGCCAGGTACCTCGGCTGCCCCTGCCACCAAGACAGCAAGGATGCCATGAAGATCGCCATAAAAACTAACCTGCCCTATAAAGAGGCTAGGAGGCAGTACGAAGCCACCAATCGACTCACAAAAAGCGACAAAGCGCAACTTGAAGGCCAACTGAAGGACCTGCGATCAAAGTTCGACAGCATGGAGGAAGAAAAAGACAAGACGCAAGAAACACAGATAACAGCCGTTCAGTGCATCCTGGACGAATTGAAGCAAGTTCAGCAGAAGATTGAGCAGGATGTCGCTCGAATGGTTGCTATAAAGGCTGAAAGAGACGAAGCTCTATCAAAAATCCAAGAAGAAAGAGTCAAGACAGAAGAAACTCTCAAACAGATACAAGAAGAAAGAGCACATATAGAACTACTCAAATCCAAGACCGAAACACCAGAAGCAGAAGATGCAAAGTCTCAGACAGAAGAAAGACTAAGAGACGAGGAGAGAGAATTCCACAGAGACAGCGGCGAAGAAGTGTGGCCGGGAATGAGGGCAGATAAGTGCAATGGACGATTGACCCACGTAGCAGACCATCTGAGAAGACACGTACGACGCCAAGAAAGTCCAAGCACACCCGAACCAGAAAATGCAAAGACCCACACAAAATAAGAAGCAACAGATGAAGAAGGAGAACTGGATGAAAACGGCAGCCTAAACCAAGAACAATGGCACGAGAACGGGTATCACTCCCCACCAAGCTCGAACTGGCAAACACCGAGAAGATTCGAAGGCAAGCCAAGACGGGGAAACAGGAGGAACACCAGAAGAGACGACAACTGGTAAAGCTACCTGAAGTAAACAGCACCATAAGACGTGGTGGAACCACAATTACTCTGGGCCTCAACAAGTACGCGACTCTGTCCAGACATGAAAAACCTCATCAAGAAGTAACGAACGCAATCAACCCTCAGAAGCCGGGAAGTTGACAGCAAGCAGCCCAAAGTACGAAAGAAAAACTACAAGCTACACCATAAACACTCCTACATAGCCAAGTCGAAAACTCGAAGGCTGAAAGGGGGTACTCGTACCAGAAATTGGAATTGGAATTGGAATATGAGGCTGCGACCTCCAGCATGAGAATGGAGATGGAAGCAGTCATAGTGGCTTTCTGTTGGTTAGACGAGACCACTGCAACACATATTGTCTTCATCATGGACTCAAGGAGTGTGCTTAGTAAGATGGAGAAAGGAATGTTTCGTGTAGAAAGGCTCACGTCGCTTCAGAGGTCACAGATTGTGAGAATTGTATGGATATTTTGCCCTGGCCATGCGGGAATGAGAATGAACAGGCTGATAGGCTGGCAGGGAATGCACCTCTTGGTGGTAGATTACCTATGGACAAGGGGTAGGTGGTCGTGCGCCTGTGGAACAAGGTAGAGAATGTGGGATGACAGACTGAGAACCCGTATGTGGAAAAGATGAGATTGCGGGGCAAGGGTTCTGGTAGAACCTCAAAACTCAGAAGAAGAACAGGAGAACTTTGAATCAAATAGCGGTGGGAACGATTAGTAGTGGGACTCTTCGCTGGCTGTATGGGAATGACCTGAGTGCAGTTATGTCAATTCTTAGTGCAACTAAACTTTAAAATTATTACTACCGCTAGAAGAATTAACATAAACGTATGCAATAAGTGAGGGCTATTTGACAGGTTATTAGTGTAATGTGCTTGCTTGCTTGCTTGTGTTCGTTGGCTTGAGCTTCAACGCGAGTTCCTGTATGTCGGATGAAGGCATCCTGTTGTCCAACATCAGTGTGATGTCATACAGGACCTGAGGTTTGCGTGAGTATCTGTTGTCCCATGTCTGGCTTATTGGTGTGCAGACTAGTGGTTCCTCGCCGTACAGGCAGACTTTCTCCGACTTCGGAGGAATCGGCGATCCTATTGACTTTAGCCAGGACCCCGAAGGGACCTGTTGCCCAGGACGCTCGACGAGGACGCGTCAATAGGTCTTGGCCAGTATATAACCCGGCCCTGGTGCCCTGGAAACACCTCTGCGTCCCTAGTGTAATGTAAATCAGGCGTTGTTAATGTCTCAAAAGATTAGGCAGCCTGTTATCACTAAATGTAAAATTAAAAATGCAACATTCACTTTGCAGGATGTTGGGATCAATTTCAGGTTGATGTTACGGGCAATGTTATGGTCAGTAGTTTGCCATTGCTATCTGAACCAGAAGTCAACGTTTAAGTCCAACTAAGCTGTGAGTAGACAGAACCCACTACAACATCATCATGACACATAACGTTCAGCTCCTGTGTAATAGACCTCTCGGCCATGGTGACCCCTAGGAGTGACACTTGATTATTCATTTAACAGATAAATCAGGGACATTGCAATTTAGCAGATAAATAAACGAAATTACAGAAAAGCAAGAATATTTGACAGTTAAGCATTACACATTGGCCTGAGAAAGACTCGGCTTGGGCGATAGGATCAAAAGGGCTTGTGATAGAGATGGAATATTATGTTAGAACGTGAAATATTGTTTAGCCGTCGTAAAGTAATATTCATGGATGTCGTTTCAGATCAACACACAACAAGATATGATGGCTGATAAAACTGAACTATAATCACTGGCAGTAGGTCTTATTGTTACCCAATAGTTAGATAATTGTTTGGTGTCGGTTATATGTGACCGTAAATCGCTTCTCGGCCTCTTACCTCAGCGTGGCCGACTGGATAAGAGAACTTTCTCTTAAACTTCCGGTATGCTGATGCCGTGGTAGCGGGATCAACCTCTACACCGGGCAGTTGGACTAAAATGTTGACTTCTCGTCCTTGTCTTGAAGACGTAGATTGCAAGTACCTCAGAAGTCGGAGCGGCTACGCCTGATGTCGAGTAATGTTGGTAATAGGCAGAGCTAATCCACATGCTAAAATTAGTCCAGTGCACTAGAATAGTAGCATTAAGCTTGAATTTAAAGCGACCGAACGCCAACAATTATATAAATAAGATCAAAGTGTAGTCATCTGTACTTTGATCACACATTGGTCAGATGTAAAAGCACTCCACACGAAACATCCAAATATACTGTCACATTATAAGCGCTATCTTCACACCGGTCAACACTATTCCATGTTTCAAGACCCCTTCTAAGAGTTTCATCCCAAGGCTCATATAAAGCGGGATCTGAACTATATTGAGTGATACTCATGTCATCTTGTCATGTCCGTGTTTCTCGATCTGGAGCTGAGTTTTTGAAAACCGTGACACATTTTTCGCGGTAATCATCGACGAAAACCCAAGCCAACGAAAACCGAGGATTTACTGTGTACGCATATCTGGTATCATAATATGCCTAACTGTGTGACGCATCCGATCGTATTCCCCCTAAAACTATCTATCTATTCCGGCGTTGTTGATCAGTTCCAGAGCTGAACTTCATCTTGGCCACTCTACCAACTAATCGCTCCGTGCCGGATACTGTGCTTAATGTTGGAAGTGTTAGGACATCGACATTCTAGACTACATCCACAATTACTGCACCCTTCCCTAACAGACCGTTTTAAGTGATATGAATTAAATTAAGTGGAACTGCGGTAAAGCTGTGAAAGTGTAAACAATATAAAATGACACAAAGTAGTGCAGCTTTACATAACAGAGTTAAGACACATACAGAACGTTGCGGCGATTAGCCTTCATCAGCAAACAAACACATTCACAAACACAACATATAGTCAAGGAGATATCCTGTGACTACATCAGAAGGTGACGACAGGGCGAGAAGAACAAAAGCATGGAAAAGTGGAAGCAATGAAGATAAAATGAGAATTGGAGAAAAATGTTAATAGAAAAGAATGTTGGTTGAAGAACATGTTTAATTGATAAAAATGTTAATGGAGAAAACGTTAGTACTCACCCCGTCTTATGGATCTGTAAATGACTAAGAAAATCTCCGTTGGATTCTGATACCTGGTGACGGATGTACGGTTCAGTGAGCACATAGAAGGAAGGGGGCGGGGCAGGAGGACGTTGACTGGTCTGGTAAGGCTGGGGGTGGTACTAACCAAGACTCCATTGTGGTGTTTATAGGGGCGAGTCTTAAAGTCTGGGTGGACTGATATGTGTGAACGCGCATATCTACATAGACACACTTCGACAGGCAAACTGCCAGTGTACGTGGACATGTGCAAAGTACATGTAAGAGAGAGAGAGAGAGAGAGAGAGAGAGAGAGAGAGAGAGAGAGAGAGAGAGAGAGAGAAAGTGTCTGTGATATATCACATGAGGTATGTGGAGTACACGTACGACGTTCCACTTATACTGTACTCTATGAGACAGTCAGTATGGTTGGTTGTTATACAACATATTCATGGATCTACTCGCCCAGTGCTTGAGTTAATGGGGCTGTATATGATCCAACCACACCACTGGGTGATTGGATCCTCAAATACGTTGTATAAAAATCAACCTTGCTGGCTCTATTTCATAGGGAACAGTATGAGTGAAGCCTCGTATTTGTAGACAGACCGACCCCGCATACATCAGGGGCGTGTCTTAGGCACTTTTCCAACCTCTCTCTCTTTCCCTCTCTGTCCCTCTCTTTCTCTTTCTCTTTCTCTCTCTCTCTCTCTCTCTCTCTCTCTCTCTCTCTCTCTCTCTCTCTCTCTCTTCCATCTTGCTTCTCGGTGCCAACATATTCCAACTATATTGCTGGTGGTCTGATTCTAACACAACCACTGGGCGATTGGATCCTCAAATACATTGTATAAAAATCAACCTTACTGGCTCTATTTCATAGGGAACAGTATGAGTGAAGCCTCGTACGTGTAGACCGACCGACCACACATACATCAGGGGCGTGTCTTAGGCACGTTTCCATTCTCTCTCTCTCTCTCTCTCTCTCTCTCTCTCTCTCTCTCTCTCTCTCTCTCTCTCTCTCTCTCTCTCTCTCTCTCTCTTCCATCTTGCTTCTCGGTGCCTACATATGTCTTTCTCTCTCCCTCCCTCCCTCTCTCTCTCTGTCTCTCTCTCTCTCTCTCTCTCTCTCTCTCTCTCTCTCTCTCCTTACATGTTGCTTCTCTGTGCCTACCTACTTCATGTGTATTACGAGTGGTTGGATCATATACAGCCCCATTAACTCAAGCACTGAGCGAGTAGATCCTTGAATATGTTGTATAACAACCAACCATACTGACTGTCTCACAGAGTACAGTATGAGTGGAACGTCGTACGTGTACTCCACATACCTCATGTGATATATCACAGACACTTTCCCTCTCTCTCTCTCTCTCTCTCTCTCTCTCTCTCTCTCTCTCTCTCTCTTACATGTACTTTGCACATGCCCACGTACACTGGCAGTTTGCCTGTCGAAGTGTGTCTATGTAGATATGCGCGTTCACACATATCAGTCCACCCAGACTTTAAGACTCGCCCCTACAAACAACACAATGGGGTCTTGGTTAGTACCACCCTCAGCCTTACCAGACCAGTCAACGTCCTCCTGTCCCGCCCCCTTCCTTCTATGTGCTCACTGAACCGTACACCCGTCACCAGGTATCAGAATCCATCGGAGATTTTCTTAGTCATTTACAGATCCATAAGGCGAGGTGAGTGCTAACGTTTTCTCCATTAACATTTGTATCAATTAAACATTTTCTTCAACCAACATTCTTTTCTATTAACATTTTTCTCCAATTCTCATTTTCTCTTCATTGCTTCCACTTTTCCATGCTTTTGTTCTTCTCGCCCTGTCGTCACCTTCTGATGTAGTCACAGGATATCTCCTTGACTGTATGTTGTGTTTGTGAATGTGTTTGTTTGCTGATGAAGGCTAATCGCCGCAACGTTATGTATGCGTTTTAAATGATGGACGATACCAGATAGGTGCTGGTTATGAAAGAGGGAGTCCTGACACAGCTGGGATTCAACCTAGACCAGTGTCTCGGAACGTAAACGGACTAACTAGCATACTACCGCGACTCCGTGTATCTCTTCTTTGTACTTCTTTTGTCCTTCGCTGCTCTATGCCGTTTTGAGATGCAGGCTTGTTTAACGATGGGTTTCCCACCTAGGGCTTGCTCGGTCGCTTGGCATGCTGAGATGTTGTGGGTGTCGATCCATCATTTTCGTGGGACGCAGAGGTGTTTCCAAGGCACCATGGCCAGGTTCTATACTGGCCAAGAACTACTAACACAGTGGTTCTCAACCGGTGGGGAATCCCCCCCGAGGGGGGGGGGGATTTTTGGGGTTTCCATGGGGGGGGGGGGGAATGAAGATTATTGTTCAAGATCGCGTTAATACAAGAACCGATTACTTGATCTTCTTTTTCCCTTCATACTTTACAGTTCTGTCCGTCTCTCCCTTCTAAAATTCATTTTTAAAGTAAGTAGACCCACCAATCACGTTTTATGTGGACGTCTAGACTTGTTTTAGTATGTGCTTCCATTATTACGTATACTGTGTAAGGGCGGGAAGGGGAATTTTTAGATAGGAAATACGAAATGGGGGAATGACGTTCTTAAAATATGGTGAAGGGGGGCACGGGCCAAAAAAGGTTGAGAACCACTGTACTAACACGTCTTAGTCGTGCGTCATGGGCAACAGGTCCCTTCGGGGTCCTGGCTAACGTAGTAGGATCGCTGATTCTTGTAAAGTCGGAGAGCATATGCCTGCACGGCGAGGAACCACCAGTCTGCACACCAATAAGCCAGACATGGGACAACGGATACTCACGCAAGCCTCAGGTCCTGTATAACATCACACTGATGTTGGACAACAGGATGTCTTCATCCGACATACAGGACTTCATGTTGGAGTTCACAGCCAGCGAACGCAAGCAAGCAAGCAATCTTTTTCGTGGTGTTCCGCTGCCTCACATTGCATGCTCTTGCCGCTGGCGATATTGAGTTCATTCTCACTAGTTTGCCGAACCAGTTAAGTCTTTGTCTATCAATTATTATAATTTAACAAGTGATGTTGTTCCACTTGTTTAATAGATCTCGTTTCTAATTTGGTCCTTACATGACTCGTTTACTGCTTTTATCAGGCATCTCATTTCGCAAGTATAGAGTTTTCTTTCATGTTCTTTAGTTAGTGCCCACGTTTGGCACTGATAGCACAATGTTGATATAACTATTGTTTTTATAATGTTCTTCTTAATTTCCACGGGGATAGCTGGATGTTTTAGAATGGGTGTAATTTGATATGAAACACTATTGGCTTGTTTAGTTCTTGTCTCAATCTCTATCTAATAAGCTATATGATGTAAATTTACCCCCAAGATACTTGAATTCATGTAATTGTTTTAGCCTTTGGTCGTTTATCTGTATAATAATTCCATAATTATTTTTACTTATATTCATAACTTCTGTCTTGTTATGTTTTGTGCAACTATTCTGGAGTAAATGTTTGTGTTCCTGCAGTTGTTTACTACTGCTATGCAGTAATCATTAATAATCGAGAAAAAGTATTTCACCCACTATAGATATTTGCTGTGTCTGACCGTATATCTCTGCTGACAACAAAATATGTATGAACCTTTTTAACATCGAAAATAAAATACCATATAACAACATTAGTATTGAAAAGAAAATACGAGAATGTAATGCGACATTTAATGCTGTCGACTGATACGAAACGAAGGCTGAATATCTCGTATCTTTTGATTTGTTATCAAAACAGCAGGCAGACGGCCAAGTAGACGTGTTTTTAAGTATCCAAACAGCTGTCTGTCTAATGAACTTAGATGACTCCAGTAATCAAATCTTGAGTGTTCCTTAGAATAACATACCGCTCGGCTATAAATGCAATTTTGAGAGAAATTTCGCTGAAAATGAAAGTATCACATACTACACATATTTCATATCATGTGGTTAACCAGTTCTGTACAACCACAGCTAGAAGAATGCAGCCACTGTTTGGTTTATTGTGAGTTTAGACCTAGGGTGGGATAAACGCCACTAACGGCTAGCAGCTATGTTGAATTGAGATGAGTAGAGTTGAGTTGAGTTAAGAACCGACATCACTGCACTCAGGACATTCCCATATTATAAATAGCAGCTATTTGGTGAAAGAATCTCGCCCAGGCTGCTCTGGTTATGATTTTAGACAGGCAGTTTCACTGATAGAAATCGAATGTTCAACATTTTCATAGCTGACATGGCTGGGTCTCCTTCAGGTTTCTCAAATGTGCTATCCTTGATCTTCCTGTAACACCGTTTATTCGCATTTAGGTAGTGATGTAGACAAAGACGGGGGGCGGGGGGATGAAGATATCAAATTAAGGACACCAAAGCAAAAGGATTGGCTTGTAAAAGACTACAAATGTGAGGCAGGCAAAGAAAATTAATTTAACACAAAACATAGAATATTCAATCCCAATGTAACATCGTAACTGCTGTATGGATAAGAAACATTGAAAACAATTAAAACAGTTACAAATAAACTACAAATAGTCATTAATTGGTGTCGTCGCAAAATAGATGGAATAAAATGGTATGGCAGAACTACCAATGGTAAGGTTGAGGAGTGAAACCCTAAAAATAATATAATTAGAACAGATTTTGTCTAGAATCTACGGGAGAAAAGAAATAGACCAAGTTCTAAATATACATGGAGAAGACAAGTGCAAATAGAATTAAATAATGTGAGGAGGACTTGAGCGCAGATGCATGGAATGGCCAGGTCGGCCTGGGGTTGTTTGATTTACTGCCTATGCTCCAGTTTGATGTACAGGGCCAAATATGATTTCTAACATGTTTCTTTTCTGTCTTCCACTTACATAAATGTAATTTAACAGATTTCTAAACTGTTATATTCCGAATGATTGCGTTCTCTTCATTTCTCTTTCTTCGATGTATTTGAATCAATGCAAAATCCACGACAAGGAAGTAATTGTAGACAGACGGCAACTATTTCCCGAGAGGTGTGAAGTGTTAGATCTTCCTGCATGCTAGGCTACAGCATCATGGGGTGAGTAAAGAGCTCTTGTCCTCATCTTTCCATTGTCCCGAGCATATATTACAGTGTCTGGCTAGCACGGGCTACGTCTTCAAGTGTGGCCTTCTGCAAGGTCGTGTTTGTTGCCTCTCCTAGACTGCTCATCCAACAAGTGTGGCCTGTCTACAAGGTCGTGTTTGTTGCCTCTCCTAGACAGCTCATCCAACAAGTGTGGCCTTCTACAAGGTCGTGTTTGTTGCCTCTCCTAGACTGCTCATCTAACAAGTATGACCTGTCTACAAGGTCGTGTTTGTTGCCTCTCCTAGACAGCTCATCCAACAAGTGTGGCCTGTCTACAAGGTCGTGTTTGTTGCCTTTCCTAGACTGCTCATCCAACAAGTTTGGCTTGTCTACAAGGTCGTGTTTGTTGCCTCTCCTAGACTTCTCATCCAACAAGTGTGGCCTGTCTACAAGGTCGTGTTTGTTGCCTCTCCTAGACTGCTCATCCAACCAGTGTGGCCTATCTACAAGGTCGTGTTTGTTGCCTCTCCTAGACTGCTCATCCAACAAGTGTGGCCTGTCTACAAGGTCGTGTTTGTTGCCTCTCCTAGACTGCTCATCCAACAAGTGTGGCCTTCTAGAAGGTCGTGTTTGTTGCCTCTCCTAGACTGCTCCTCACCCAACAAGTGTGGCCTGTCTACAAAGTCGTGTATGTTGCCTCTCCTAGACTGCTCATCCAACAAGTGTGGCCTGTCTACAAGGTCGTGTTTGCTGCCTCTCCTAGACTGCTCATCCAACAAATGTGACCTGTCTATCTGCGGTGATTGTTGCCTCTCCTAGACTGCTAATCCAACAAGTGTGGCCTGTCTATCATGTACTGTTTGTTACCTCTCCTAGACTGCTCATCCAACAAGTGTGGTCTGTCTACAAGGTCGTGTTTGTTGCCTTTCCTAGACTGCTCATCCAACAAGTGTGGCCTGTCTATAAGGCGGTGATTTTTGCCCTCCTTGATATTCAACAAGTGTGGGGTTCGCGTCCTCCTCCGTTCATTATATATCTAACTGACAGTACTGTTAGAGCTTCTGGTGTGTTAACATGAAATATGAGAAGAATCCCCAAAATCTACTAGCAAACCAACTGTTCTTTGGAAAAAACGGAAATGGCTGAATAAGATTCCCTAGGGGTGGAGATCGATAATAAAGTAAAGTTTTCCTAATAGAGGGCCAGTATAGCGCAAGAAAGATACCAAACCTCAGAGACGAGGAGTCGACTCACTCTGGGCATGCTGAAAGTTCTGGTGTTTTTTCTTGGCTACCATTTCCTCTATATTGTTGATATCTCTTGACGTATAGGTTCAATGTAAACACACATAAGAACTTAAACACAACGTAACAAGTGAATCAACAACTCTCGGTTCTATAAGATAACACTATAATGGGATAATATGGGGGAGGGGTGGATGGTGTCTGTATGTTAGAGTGACACGATGAATTGACAAAATTCATAAAAAGAGCACTGTAATAAAAGCACCCATCATAAGAATACTAATTATCAATGTTAGTAATTGCTATCTCCCGTAGATACTATGAAAGGCCATAAAGAAGACTATAAAGTATTTCAAAACAACACATTTGGTTATTTATAGGAGTGTCCATGACAAAAATCACCGGAGTTGAAACTGTCCATGTTGCTAAAATTCAAGCGTTGTAAATATCCATGTTGCTAAAATTCAAGAGTTGAAAATATCAATGTTACTAAACTCCAAGCGTTGAAAATATCCATGCTGCCAAAATTCAACCGTTTAAAATATCCATGGATCACGCCAATTCAGCTACACAGTCCATTCCTTTTCTCATGAACACGATGGAGCATAGACATGAGGACAGGATTAAGACGATGTATGTACGAGGGCGAGTCAATAAGTAAGTCACATAATTCTGTGGGATGGCAGCTAAATGTAGTAGGTGTTTTCTACAGGTGTAATTAGGTGACAGCAACATCGAACTTTATATTCCCGTTCGTCAGGTGACACTAGGTGTCTCATGCGTATGCGCAGCGCATAAACATAATGGCGACTGCACTTACGGAGTGTACAACCAAAGAGCAACGTGCTGTTCTGCGTTTTTTTTGTGTGGGCAAAAGGACTGCCTGCAAAGGACTTTCATAAGGAAATGCTTCCTGTTTATGCTGACAAATGTTTGTCCCGTAAAGCGGTGCATAGCTGGGTAGAGAAACTTTTCTCAAGGACGCGAATGACGCCGAAATTGAATGTGAAGTGAAAACATGATTTGGAAAACAGAGCATGCAGTTTTATGCAGCCGGTTTGGGAGGACTTATAAAACGAGGGATAAGTGCATCAATGTTGGTGGAAATTATGCTGAGAAATAAAGGGGCAATGTATATATAAAAATAAACGGATTTCAAGTTGTTATCATATTTAGTTATTTTTTTCTACAGCCATTTGTGACTTACATATTGACTCCACCTCGTTCTAGTGTGTTAAGTACAACGTTTTGTTGACCAGGCCATCATCCAAGATACTGATAAGTCATTCAGTTTTCTTTCATAATGCTGAGTTTGCCTTGAAAGTGGGGGGGGGGGGAGGGGGAGGGGGCGGGCAAATGATATATTTTGGAAGTCCGCACATTGAACATTATTAAGACAGATCCATTTCATCTTGTATCGATCATTCATCCACTCCATTATGACAAAATAGAGCATTTAGACTATGCCATTGATTCAACCAAACAAGAAAACTACCTTACCCTAAATGGATAGACACATAGCGAACATTTAGCTATCTCACAGTAAACTCGGTGTGTGTGTGTGTGTGTGGGGGGGGGGGTATGTGGGTGTGTAGAAGGAGAGAAAGAGAAAACAGATAGAAAGAGAGTGAGGAAGAGAAAGGCTAGAAAGAGAAAAGAGAGAACAAGAGAAAGCGAGAGAGAGAGAGAGAGACAGAGAGAGAGAGAGAGAGAGAGAGAGAACAAAAGAGGTGTAGGTAATATTACACAGGGACCAACTAGTCAGGCTTTGCCCTGTGGGGATTCTTCACTCCGACATGTAGTGGAGGCCTCCACGTCTTCTATTGACATCATATGTCCCCCGTCTCTCCGGTCTGTGCATGCTAATCATCCTCGCGTTCTCAAGGCTCTAGCGCCAAGATTCCATGTGTTACCAACAACACAGATGGCACCATGTCACAGTCCCGTCATTACCTCTCTTCTCCCTGATATAGGGATGCATGACATCAAATCAAGGGTATGGTGCATATTTCTATCCACAAAGAAAATCACTACCAATCATCCCACTCAATGATGCATACACAACGAAACATTCTCTCGGCAAAACACACAAAGAGATCACATAAAACCAGTGTGGAAAAAATCATCCCTAAAAAGATAATAAATGACATCTCAGAAACGTCATCAACAAAAAGATTACAAGTGATGTCACAGAAAATATCGTGATAATTCTGTCATAAACATAGGCTACACATGAACATTGCATGAATATGGAATGAGAAGTTCTTATCTCCCAAAATACAGGAACTGAACAAAGAAGACATTCATTCGAAACTCTCAAAGTCAGAAAAGGGATCCTTTAGATCACCTGAGAAAATCTCCCGCTTTAAATATCTATTCCTCTTAACCCACAGAAAGAGAGGCGCAAACGTTACAAATATGTTACAGTGCTATAAGTTTATGGCCTGTCTGCGCCTGTCTTTATTTTTTTTTTTTTAAATAGCATAAGAAATAAATATATGGGTGCTGATCGACACTCATAAAAGTAGAAGAAAGAAGTATACTGAATACTGAATTTAAGAATCGACATAGCCTCACTCGGGACATTGCCAAACATTCCACGTTCCCGTGCTCAAGGCCACCCAAAAAGTTCCCATGCTGATTATTCATGTAGCAATTTGATTAAACATATGCCTGGCTTTTCCTTGGCGTTTTAGTATCGTCTGACCATATACTCATTCCCTTCGGAGCCAGTCTTTTCAGATATGTTTTCTTCGTCTGTTCAGCTGCACTCTCAATCAGATTTATGAGAGCCTTCATCTCACCCCATTTATTAAAAAGAGGCGCAAATGCGGATAATCTATCAGCCCCTCCCACCCACATGCCCTGGACAGAACATCTATTATAGCCTCACTATCTCCTTGCTGTTGAGCGGTTGTCATGAAAATCACCGTGGATTAACCAGATGATGATAATACAAGCAGTCTGATTAACGGCATGTTTTCAAGGCCACAATTGTTTTTAACAAATACATAAAAAAAAAACAAGTCGGATCCAAGTAGAATTGCCCGGCTGGGGCGATAAAACAGTCCCGTCTGTCATTGAGAGGTTTCCGACATCAAGGCGAATTGGCGGCTTGTTATTGAAACCCGTTGTTGGGAGAATGCAGGAACTCGCTACCTTGTTTTGGAGGTTGCAACAAGGGGAATAACTCTTGCATTGGTTAAACACAAGGGAGATAAGATTCTGGAATTCGTTAGTGCCCTTGAGAGACACCTGCATGACATCAAAGACTTGACTAGAAAACTCCCAGCTCTTGACAGATACAAGACTTGTGTACATTAGTGTGGCCAAGGAGTGTAACTCAGAGAGTTGACGTGGGCAGAAGTGATAGCTGGCTTGATCCGTGTTGAATAGAATCGCATGTGTTCGGTTTTGCTTAACATGTGTCTTTTATGGCAAATTGTGTATTCGATTCAGAGATTGAGTCAGAATGGCATAAGGTTCCCTTAGGTCACTCAAGTCACTGAGAATGGAGACATTAGTGCAGGCAGTTAGTCAGCAACTTTGCACTGAGCCCATGATGAAAGGGGTTTAAAGGAACAATTGTGAGAGTATTTTATTAAACGTCACATGTTAGCAGAATACTAGAGATTGTTTTCTCCGCATCAATTTGGAGAAGGACCATTCGTGAAATTAATGTTTCCACATCACATGGGAATAGAACAGTATAAACTGATTATGAAGTTATTAAAACAGTGATCTTGTGAGCAATAGACACTTTAGACAGGAATTACATTTAGTTCAAGGAACAGTATTTTCGTGTCCTCACTAGACAAGGATGTTATAAGTCGCAGAACAATAGGGACATATAATAACGGTGTGTGATCCAGGCAGGATCAGTGTTAAACTGTGACTAGGTATATGAGTGATCAAACAGCGACCGGTGGAAGTCTACATCTAGCAGGAGGGACACATTCCTTGGTGAGAGTAATGTGGACTGAATGAAGATGTGGTGTGATCCTTTCCGGGATGATCGGGCTGGGCTCTTCAGCTACTTGGTCTAAGTTTGCACACAATAGAATATTCGACACACATTCTACACCTTACACACACACTTCTCACACACATACTCTTTGCTTAATAAATTATTTTGTATTTATTTGTTAAAGCTACAGTTGTGGAGTATGTTGTGCTGGGGAAGAGTGAGAGGGGGCATGATCTATGGGTGAGTGAGAGTAAGAAAGAGGTGTCGACAGACTGATGGAGTTTTGTGGACGGAGTCTGGTGGTTTCTCTAGGACAATAATATGGAGTTAATAAAAATGTGGGTGTTGATTCCCCTCACTCCAGGGACGACACTAAAGTAAGAAGGGATAACTTACGACAGCGATGCTAGCCACTCCAACCGGACTTGACAATTTGCACTTCTTCCACTTAACAAATCATACTCTCTGTGTGTCTGTAACAAACACAACATATCTGCTGGTGTTGCTCTCCAAACATCAGATGTCTGTTGTATCGGCCTATGTTTGTCGTCCTAGATGTTTCATTAGCCTCTTTTTAAGGAGTGCCCATGTGTCTTTACAATAACACCCCACCCACTTCGTAATCTCTTACCACAGACACATCACTTGCATAGCCAAATGTGAGCGGGCTATTGTCACATGTTACACTAACACTTCTGTAACATTCGCTGTAGGAAAAAGGTAGAGGAGCATACACTAGACAATATCATATTGGAAGCTTTAGTGGTGACACCGGAATTCCAACCCAATGCCTCCAAACAACAACAGCGCCCAGCTGTAAGAGCAAGTAACAGGAGCACGTGTACCTCAGTGCACGGCCAATTAGGCATCTCTATAAAAAAGATGCCTTCATTAGCTAGATCTATCACCCACATGAACCCACCACTGTGGAATATTGAGATAATTCGTATCTAGACACTGAACCATTATGTTAACCAAGCTCAGGTCAATAGGCACATACACAAACAGTCTGGATGCTAGGTCTGGTACATAATGAACATATTCTAGAACTTTCTCAGACATAGCAGGAGAAGGAGGCTTACCTAAGGTGACGTTTTATGTCGCATACCATCCATGAATTATTTGTGTTGGTTCTCAAATAGCTTAATGTATTTTAATGTCCTGGTTTCCATCCGCAAATCGATGGCCATTACACTGACAGATTAGATCCTTCACATATGTTATATATGACATTACTTTCTGTTGAGTTATTCGGTTATCTGTCTGTGGCCCAAGAGCACCAATCACAGTGTACTAATACGAGTACATTCGCCCAGAAACCAGCCACCGTCATATAAATACTGTAATCTCTCAAGATATGAGTACGAATCATCGGTAAGTCTCAGGTTTCTTTCTTTCTTTCTTTCTTTCTTTCTTTATTTATTTCTCTAGCATGTTAGACAATTCAGTGTTTGTTTGTAGGATGTCATAATTTGCTATGTACGACGTCAGCGTTTGTTTATGGCTCGTCATCATTTCGTTAGTACGTTGTCAGCATTTGCTTATGGGAGTCATCATTTCCCTAGTACGTTGTCAGCATTTGCTTATGGGAGTCATCATTTGCTATGTACGACGTCAGCGTTTACAATAAACGTTGTCAGCGTTTGTTTAAAGGACGACATAATTTGCTGTGTACGACGTCAGTGTTTACACTATGCAACGCCGACAGGCGCACTTTCATCCCAAGTATTTAATGGTGAAACTGCATGCACCAAACAGAGTGTACGAAGACCTTGGTAAGCCGGGAAACCTGTATGCCTGTTATATACAATGGGTAGATTCGATATAGCGCTGAGAGTTGGGTTAAATCAGTTTACATCTAGACAGACAAGGTACAGTGTGTATTTCCAGGCATTGCTCGGATATACAGTTCTCATCAGTACCACGAACACTAATATAATCATCATTATCAAATAGTTCGGGGACTGGTGCTGAAATTGTATTAACATGTCAGTCCACTGCCTCTTGCTGTAACCGAATGTTCTGATTCTTAAGTAAGTTAATTGGTTAGTCGACAGATCATCCACACTGCCCATCGAACCATTCAGTCCATAAGTGCTCGGATCCCCTCCTCAGTAAATCCCGCAGCGTAACAACACCAGTTCTGTGTTTGTTTATTAATCTTCTTTGGCTTTCTGCATAGTGTTCTTGTTTTGCCACATCACTTTTAATTTGCTGTTCTCACAGTCATCACTTTGTTCTTGCAAACAATCTACTTCTCGTAGAGCAACTGTCACTGTCTACTGACCCAGCCCGTCTCTATCTTCCTGGGCATACTCATTGAGTTAATCCTTAAGTAAGACCGAAATCAATTGCTATCTAACAGTTACGCAGTTATTTCAAGGAAATACTCTGTGCCCGACTCCATAACTATTGGCCTCCTGTATGTTCAATACAACCCATTTCAATGTTATCCATACTTCATAATGTGACCAAACCAGGACAGCCTATTATACTCTATATGTTTAAAAGTTTTCTGAGTTGCCCATTGGATATAGGAATTCACCCAGCGATGTTATTTTACTATGTAATGTAATACTGTGTGGTGTAATTACTTAACGAAGCAAGGCGCATTGTCTCCTCTTTGATTAGTTAGTTAGTCGACAGATCATCCTCATTTCATATCGAACCATTCAGAAAATAAATGCTCTGATCCCCTCCTCAGCAAATCCCGCAGCGTGTAGCGGCAAACGACACAAGTTCTGTGTTGGTTTATTAATCTTCTTTGGCTTCCTGCGTAATGTCCTTGTTTTGCCACCCCTCTTTTAATTTGCTGTTCTCGCAGTCTGGCCATGGTTGTAGATTCGCAGTCATCACTTGGTTCACGCAAAAGACTTACTTCTTGTAGAGCATTAAGAATGTTAGCCTGGTCCATGGCATGTCCGCCCTCCACCTGCGAGCTTGTCAGCCCGCTCATTTCCTTGTACTCCCGCATGCCCTGGCACGAAGATGAAACTAATCTTTGCCAGCCGAGACCGCTCCAGAGACAGCAACCATTATCTTCGGATCCACCCCACCTCTGTCCTCTTGATCATGCTCATTGAGTCGCTAAGGAAACATGCCCTGGTGAATGTCTGTGCCTCGAGCCATGTTATTGCTTTACTTACTGCCGCGACTTCCATAGTCAGGCTACTTGTGGTCTCAGTGAAAGCACTCCTTCACAATTCTCCCTCCGGCCCGAGCCGTAAAGGCCCATGAGCTTCTCGCATGTCGGTCGACCAACCCATCTGTGTAGATGACAGCATCATCGTCTAGCGACTTCTCGAAAACCAACGCTTGCACTTCAGCCTCCACAGCAGCCGGATTTTCTTGTCTGCATTTTCTATCTAGTTGGATGCAAACTGAAAAGGATGGGCAGAAATATGTTGGCACTTGTACCCACTCCTCGCCAGGTTCTAAGTCCTCAAGTGAACACACCTGTTGAAGAATGTCTTCGGCCTGACCCATCCACGACCGTCCTCTTTTTAACCTGCTGCCCGTCACCTTCATAATTTCACTATGCGGTGAATGTTGTGCGTTTGCGTTAACTCTGAGGTAGGCGCGTGCTCTGCAAACTTGTATTCTGTCTTAAATGGTTCGAAAATCAAGAAGGTAGCGCATCGCCCTGCATGCTGTATCTCTTGTACATCCAATAATAATGCGCATAGCTTCATTCTGTATTCTTTCCATCCTTTCTAACTGCTTACGGCTGAGAGTCAGGATTGCCATCGTCTACTCAAAAACAGACATGACCAGCCTCTCGTACAAAAGACTTAGATCGCGCTGCTCACAGTTTGCTGCCGCCATCACCTGAATCGCAGCCAAACCCCGCTTGGCCTTTGTTATCACCTGGTCTATGTGCTTATTATAAGCAAGGCTTCGATCAAACCGTATCCCCAGGTAATTCATTGCCTGCGTTCTTTCCACCGTCTCTGAACACAGCTTTACAGTTGGTGTTGGAGTGTGGACAATATGATTATTCAAAGAGAACCAAGTCACTGTTGCCTTTGTTGGGTTGACCATTGCCCCAGCATCAACACACCAAGTACTTATGCGATTGAGTTCGGTTTGTAGTTCCACAGCAACCTGATCTCTATCTTTACCCTGATGATACACTAAAACATCATCGGCATATGACAATGTCCTACCAGGTCCAGTTATCTGCTCACTGGATATTCTCACTGTGTAGGCGTTGAACAGTACCGGAGATAATGGTGATCCCTGTGGTAGGCCAGGATATATTGTTGTTGGTTCCGAAGTCCAACTGCCACATCTAAGAACTGCTTTCCGTTGGGAGAGGGCGGCAGCGATCCAACTAAGGAGGAATGAACTTATTTTGAGTTCAAGAAGCTGAAGCAGTAAAACACCCAATGGTACTCTGTTGTACGAGTCCTCAAGATCAATCGCTGGATCAAAGGTTTCAATGCCTGAGTGGAAACCTTCATAGACATCATGGGCAAAAACTGCTGCTTTCGGCCAGGTTTCTCTTTTTGGACGGTACCCACCCAGGGTAGGTGGGAAAACACCTTGCCCCTTTAGGTGGCTTGATATTTTCCTGGCAATTATCTTCTCCAGCAGCTTGCCTATTGTATTATGTATGGTTATAACTCGATATCCCTGAATTTTTGTGTGGTCTTTGCAAGGCTTGGGCAAGGGAATCATAGTGTGTAACCACTCCTCCTTGATGCTGTACTGTTGTTGTACATGTCTGCTAATTTCTCTAGCTCGTTGTCGGTACACCTATTGATGTCGTCGTAACTTATGTCATCAGGCCCTGAAGCGCTGTTTCTTTTTATAGTCGAAGCACAGCCTTGACTTCTTTCTCTGTCACTGTGTCTATATCCGTAGTGTTCAGGGCATTGCACCTGTCTGAGGTGACCTCCTTGGCAAGATTTCGGCCTCCAATGTCTGTCTGGTTGCTCTGCTCTAGATAGCGTTCAAAGAGGGCTTTGCCCTTCTCCTCGTCAGTCCACTGCCAGATGTAAGTCAGAAATGCTCTTATTCTTGACTACCCCACTCATGCTTTTATGTAGTCGCCAAAACAATTTCAGTGACTTGTCTGTTGCTTACACTTTGAGACACTCGGCCCATTTTTCACATTTAACCACCTTAAATAGTTTTTTGAAATAGCTTACTTTTGTGTACATCTCTCTTTCTAAGTGCATGCAAGGACTAGGATGGCCAGCTCTTTTCTTCTTGGCATTTTGCCATCTTCTTACAGCACTGCGCTTATCCACCCAAGCCTTCTCCACCTCGAAATTCCACCAAGGTGGCTGCTCCCAGCTTTTTTTCCTGCCCTGAAGCTTTCTGCGCTTGTCACGTCTTATTTTACACACCACATCTTGCCCTGTACTGTCATACTGGAAAGTCTTGACCGTTAGCTTGTGCTGCCTGGTTCTGCCTTTCTTCTTCCATCTACACACTGTAGTGAGTGAAGGAGAAACCAGCGCCAGATCAATAGCACTGTCCTCATCGCCTGGACGGCTTGCTGTCCTGGTGACACAGCCACTGTTGATATGAACCAGGTCAATGGTTTCAAGTGCAGTTTCGAGCTCTCTCCCCTGTATGTTGGAGGAAATATTTCCCCATGATCTGCCTTTAGCGTTGAAATCGCCACAGAAAATAACATTTCTCTCGTGACCTAATATGTCACTTAAGCACGGCCACTTCTGGGAATCCATACTCGCGTTGCGGGCATAAACATTAACCAACACGAATGGTAGACTGGATAGAACTCTTAACACCTGTATTTGTATATCGTCACTGTCCCAACTGGACATGTCTAGCTCTGACGCCACCATGCTGTCGCGAATGAGAATCGCCATTCCCAGATGTCGTCTGTTGTAGAAACATTTGAAGCCGGCAATTCGGAGTAGCTGATCACCCAGTCTCTTCTCCTGGATCGCTACAATGTCATTCCTTTAAACCAGGGTTTCTATAACTGAGCACCGTTGTTTTACGCTGGCGCAGTTCCAATACAGAATACCGATATTCCTGAGTCCCAGACGGTTACACTTGAGTTTAAAACGCCTTAAACCACCACGCTTACCTTGTCGTTTGCGCCCTGCCCGGCGCCTACGTCGCCTCGTTAAGTTGCCTGCCGACCGCTCGGAGAACACACGTTGTTCCGCCGTGTTGAAAAACCGAAAATCACAGAAACCACACACGCTGCGAAAAATTAACTCAAGGACTGCTTCGCTCAATGCACGAAACTCCGTAGCATCGGCGCAGATCTTGAGTAGAAACTCCTGGTTTTACATCCTGGCACATAAATTACACGCAAGAGATGAATAAATCCATCTCTTACGCGAATAAGTTAACGATCACAAAATAACACGACCGTCCGTCGAGCCTTTGTACCTTTGTACTTTGAACCGGAATCTTTGATTAGTCAGTGATATGCAATTGATGCAGGAATTTCAAGCCGTGTGATGTATTACTTCAGGCACACTCGCTAGACACATGTCAGTAAAATAAAGATGTCTTTTCCACTCATTGATGTGTATTGGGTATATGATGCTATCCCCATATTTTATATACATTTTATGGCATTCGATGTGTGACGCGGTAAATATAACACTGAGCTCCTTTATATCCTAGAAGATTTCCTGTTACCTATTTTAGTCTAGATCAACATAGGAGGTGAAGTTGAAAATTAAATCCTCGCCTAAATGTGGATTCCAGCACACGTTCATCGGGCGGAAGAATGTTGAAATAATAGCATCGCTACCGCGGCTGCACTAGATACCCCAGGTTGCGCAAACTATCACGTGCATATCGTGTACATATCGCGTGTATCAAGTTGTACTTTTCCAGTAATTATATTGGCCTATTCACTGAACGCGATTGTAGTATACTCCACGTCAGGATCTAACCACAAAAAGACAGGCGGATGCTATGCCTCCAACATGCTGTGTCTCTCGCCATCATGTTAACGCCTGTTTTCCTGCCCTGGGTTCCACCGTTGTTACCATCTGATTTGAACCACTGTCTTCACATGCACGTTGCCTTGGGCATGGTTTTTCAGTTCCGTGGCATGGCGTTTAATGTGCTTAATCGCTTTAGAAAATTAATGCCCAAAGACGAAAGTTACCCATATACAGACACAATTTGCATATGGTGGATGCGATTTGAAATGAGTAGATCTTCTTGGCGTATATTACAACCGTGTTGGTAGAATGTATTAGAGACAGAAGTCGACATGTGGCAGCTGGGAAGATAGTATTTACTATAGACATACGTTGAGTTGTGACAGCTGGGAAGATTGTATGTATTATAGACATACGTTGAGTAGTGACAGCTGGGAAGATAGCATGTACTAGAGTCATACGTTGATTTGTGACAACTGGGAATAATGTGTATGCTAGAGACTGTGGTACAGTTTTGTGAGATGATATGCGTGCATGCACTGGAGACAGTGGTACAGCTATGTAAGGTGATATGAGTGCATGCACTAAGGACAGTGGTACAGTTCTATGAGATGATATGAGTGCATGCACTAAGGACAGTGGTACAGTTTTGTGAGATGATATGAGTGCATGCACTAAGGACAGTGGTACAGTTCTATGAGATGATATGAGTGCATGCACTAAGGACAGTGGTACAGTTTTGTGAGATGATATGCGTGCATGCACTAGAGACAGTGCTATAGTTATGTGAGATGATATGAGTGCATGCACTAAAGACAGTGGTACAGTTTTGTGAGATGATATGAGTGCATGCACTAGAGACAGTGGTACAGTTTTGTGAGATGATATGAGTGCATGCACTAGAGACAGGGGTACAGTTTTGTGAGATGATATGAGTGCATGCACTAGAGACAGTGCTATAGTTATGTGAGATGATATGAGTGCATGCACTAGAGACAGGGGCACAGCTATGTGAGATGATATGAGTGCATGCACTAGAGACAGGGGCACAGCTATGTGAGATGATATGAGTGCATGCACTAGAGACAGGGGCACAGCTATGTAAGGTGATATGCGTGAATGCACTAGAGACAGTGGTACAGTTTTGTGAGATGATATGAGTGCATGCACTAGAGACAGGGGCACAGCTATGTAAGGTGATATGAGTGCATGCACTAAAGACAGTGGTACAGTTTTGTGAGATGGTATGAGTGCATGCACTAGAGACAGTGGTACAGTTTTGTGAGATGGTATGAGTGCATGCACTAGAGACAGTGCTATAGTTATGTGAGATGATATGAGTGCATGCACTAGAGACAGGGGCACAGCTATGTAAGGTGATATGAGTGCATGCACTAAAGACAGTGGTACAGTTTTGTGAGATGGTATGAGTGCATGCACTAGAGACAGTGGTACAGTTTTGTGAGATGGTATGAGTGCATGCACTAAAGACAGTGGTACAGTTTTGTGAGATGATATGAGTGCATGCACTAGAGACAGTGCTACAGTTCTGTGAGATGATATGAGTGCATGCACTAAAGACAGTGGTACAGTTTTGTGAGATGTTATGAGTGCATGCACTAAAGACAGTGGTACAGTTTTGTGAGATGATATGAGTGCATGCACTAGAGACAGTGCTACAGTTCTGTGAGATGATATGAATGCATCCACTAAAGACAGTGGTACAGTTCTGTGAGATGATATGAGTGTGTGCACTTTAAACTGATGTCGTTGTGTGACAAATTGGATTGTGTACTAGAGGCAGAGGTGGGCAAGGCATACAAACTGGCTGTGTTGACAGCTTGACACAGAAGACAATCAGCTGGTGAACATAGATGACACATCCGTGGAGACGCAGGCCTGTGGTGCTCCACAAGGCAAATGACACTGTCAGAGAAGTAACGGGCCCTTCTATACACCGCATATGTAACTATGACATGGTGCTGGATCCACACCTTTGTAGACAAGTCGACAGCCTGAGGGTATCAGGACATGTTCTGGAAAGTAAAGGCGATTGGTGTAATATTGAAAACTACAGCCATCAAACATTGATTCAAAATGATCACAATCAACATATGCGCTGTCAGACGCCGCAGGTGCTCATGTCTGTCCACTGATCTCAGCCCCCGGTGTTCTCGGTCAGGTTACTGCTGATATTCTTGCATGCCACAATCTTAGACAATCAGTCACCATTTGTGTACAGATTGATCTATACCAATGTGCGACTAGAACTTAATACTTAATACGACCATGACGTAGTAAAGGGAAGTTTACTCACTTTTTAGTCAGTCAATCAGTCAATCAGTCAATAAGTTAGTTAATCAACAGATCATCCTCATTGCTCGTCACACTATGAGTCGATAACTGCTTTGATCTTCTCCTCAGAATCTCCCTCACTGGGTAGGGATGACGACATCCGTTTTGTGTTAATTGACAATTCTTCTTTGAGTTGCCGCAATGCTCTCTATTCTAGTTTGTCTCGGTCTAACTTGTTGTTCTTGCTGCCGTGTCAAAGTTGCAGAATCACTTTCGTCTGTTGGGTCATTTACTCGTCATGCTATCCTGGGTGCATTCAGGATGACAGCCTGGTCCAGTGATTTCCTCTCGCCCAAAGCAGCCAGACCTGAAAACTTACCTGCTCGATTGTTTCTTATCATTCCCGCGTGCCCTGATAGAAAATTGAAACCTATATTAGTCAGTCTTAGCCTATTCAGAGATTCAAGGTTCTGCCTTGTGACCCAGGCCCTATTGATTTTCCTTATCGTACTCATAGATTCGCTGAGAAAACATGGGTTAGTGTTCGTCTGTATCTCCAGCCAGGTTAGTGCTTTCGCAACTGCCACGACCTCCATGGATAATCTGCTGTTAGTCAAAAGCACCGCTATGTCCCTTAACAGTTCTCCCTCCGGCACTGGCCATGAAAGCTCATGAGCTCCGCATGTGCTCCATATTCTCTGCCTAGATTAATGCAGACTGAAAAACACTGACTGCACACTTCTGGTACGGGCACCCATTATTCCGCAAGTTCTATGTCCTCTGATGAACACAGCTGTTTAATAATTTTTCGGACTGACACATTTAAGATGTTTCTCTTTTTAACCTGTAACCTTTTTTCCCTCCAAATCGCATTGTGCAGTGGATGTTGGGTGTGGGTGTTGGGTGTGAATGTTGGGTGTGGGTGTTGGGTGTGGATGTTGACTCGACGGTATGCACTTGCAAGGCACATCGTTGTTCTGTCTTCCATAGTTACAAAGTGAGGTAGATAGTGCATCGCCTTGCACCAACATATGATGCATATGACATCAGTCTGCACCATGTCATCTCTCCATCTACGTACGGCTGCGAGTCACGAGTGGCAGTACGAGGGAAGTCAATAAGTAAGTCACAAATACTTTTAGAAAAATAACTAAATATGATAACAACTTGAAGCACGTTTATTTTTATAATACATTGTCCCTTTATTTCTTAACATAATTTCCATCAACATTGATGCACTTATCTCATCGTTTTATCAGTCCTCCCAAACTGACGGCATAGAACTGCGTGCTCTTTTTTCTAAACCACGTTTTCACTTCACATTCAACTTTGGCGTCATTCGTGAAATGTCTCCCGCTAAGGTGGGTTTTCAGTGGGCCACAAAAGTCAGCAGTCCTGAACGTTTTATTCGAATTGCATCACGAAGCATCGATAGAACTTCACAGTACGATTCAGAATTCACATTGTCACCTTTCTTCTTGAAATTGGTTAAAAGCACTCCTTGACAATTCCAGAACACTGTCAGCATAACTTTCCCTGCTGATTGCTTAACCTTGAATTTTTGGACACAACGTGAAGAAGGATGTTTCCATTGCATTGAAGCACGCTTTGATTCGGGCTGGTAGTGAAGCACCCATGATTCGTCCAAAGTAACAATTCTATTCAGCATGTCTTCTCCTTCATCTTCGTATCGACAGAGACGATACATGGACAGGCCAAATCGGTTTATTTTGTGTTCCTCCTTCAATTGTCTGAGTACCCACCTTGTGCACACTTTCTTAAATTTCAATCGATCAGGCATTATGCTGTATGCTGAACCATGTGAGCACCCTACTACAGATGCTACAGAGTCTATCGTCAGTCGCCTGTCACCTATAATCTTCTCCTCCCCCCCCCCCCCCCGCTGCACGGATGCTTCTGTTGCAATCTCAATAGAACGACCAAATCGGATTTCATCAACAATTTTAGAGCGTCTTTGAGAAAAATTTTCTACCCAGCTATGCACCGCTTTACGGGACAAAAATTTGTCAGCATAAACCGGAAGCATTTCCTTATGAATGTCTTTTGCAGGCAATCCTTTTGCCCACAAAAACGCACAACAGCAGGTTGCTCTTTGGTTGTACACTCCGTAAGTACAGTCGCCATTTTATTTATGCGCTGCTCATGAGATACCTAGCGCCACCTGATGAACGGGAATATAACGTTCAATGTTGCTGTCACCTAATGACACCTGTAGAAAACACCAACAACATTTACCTGCCATCCAACAGAACTGTGTGACTCACTTATTGACTCGCCCTCGTAGTTGCGGAAAGGACTTATTATTAATTTAAATGTTATTACTTGAACGATCATGTCCTTTCGCAGCCGCTGATTGAAAGCTCCAAGTGTACTTGTTGACGTGCACTTACAGACACCCCAGACGTTTTGGTGGTAGGCCTCTTACAGCATGGCATATATAGTGATAGATATAGATGGCATTCCACCTGCGAGCACAACAGATTGCCTGGGGATAGCTCTCTTACCGGCACCACAGATTGGCGATAGCTCTCTTGCTGGCACGACAGATTGTCTGAATTTAGTTCTCACTCTGGCACGACGGATTGTCTGAATTTAGTTCTCACTCTGGCACGACAGATTCACTGGAGATAGCTCTATTAATGGGATTACAGATTGTCTGGAGGTTTATCTCTTACTGGTACGACAGATGGCTGGAGATAGTTCTCTTGTTGACATGACACATTGTCTAGAGATTGCTCTCTTACCGGCACGAAACATTGTCTTAAGATTGCTCTCATACTGGCTGAACAGATTGTCTGGAGATTTCTCTCTTACTGGCACGACAGATTCACTGGAGACTGCTCTTTTACTCTCACGACAGATTGTTTGGAAATTGCTCTCTTACTGGCACGACATATTGTCTGGTGATTGCTCTCTTATTGGCATAACAGATTGTCTGGAGATTGCTCTCTTCTTGACACGACAAATTGTCTGGAGATTGCTCTCTTACTGGCACAACAGTTTGTGTGAGGATTGAGCGTTTACTCTCACGACAGATTGTCTGGAGATATTCGTAGCTCTCTTACTGGCACGACATACTGTCTGAAGATTGCTCTCACATTGGCACGACATACTGTCTGAAGATTGCTCTCAAACTGGCAGGACAGATTGTCCGAAGATTGCTCTCAAACTGGCAGGACAGATTGTCCGAAGATTGCTCTCAAACTGGCAGGACAGATTGTCCGAAGATTGCTCTCAAACTGGCACGACATACTGTCTGAAGATTGCTCTCAAACTGGCAGAACAGATTGTCCGAAGATATGTAGCTCACATACTGGCACGACATATTGGAGATAACCCTCTTACAAGCTCGACAAATTGTCTGGTAACAGAACTGTAATTATGGTTCTATAATATTTAATTGTGCGTATGCCTTGACACCAGGTCACGTTGGCAATGTCGACAACAGGAATTATCAGCAGAATGTCTACTCCAAACAACTACCTGCTGACCGGTTAGCGACGTTCTGTCTATGTCCATCCGTTCTATGGATGGTTATGTGATTGATTGATTTATTGATTGATCTAGGAATCAACATCACAGCATTCGGGGCATTCCCATAGGTGCTCCGTCCCCATCCTCAGCAGCCAGCGAAGAGTTCCAACACCAATAGTACCAGTAGCAATCTGATAATATGTCCGTCTCGCCTTTCCCCTGAGCGTCGAGCGTCAGCCAGATTCCCTCGTCACTCCTCGCTGCCTCATTCTTGCCAGACCATGATGATCCATTTGCTCCTCAGAGGTGTACACGTGCTCCCACAAGGACGCAACCACGTCTGCCTTGTCATGCATCAATACTCCACTAAGCTTCTTGAATTCAAGATAAGTCCGTTCCTCCTTAGCTGGATCGCTGCAGCCCTCTTCCAACGGAAAGTAGTTTTTAGATGTGGCAGTTGGACTTCGGAACCAACAACAATATATCCTGGCCTACCACAGGGATCACCATTATCTCCGGTGCTGTTCAACGCCTACACAGTGAGAATAACCAGTTAGCATATCACTAGCCCGGGGAGGACATTGTCATATGCCGACGATGCGATAGTTTAGTGTATCGTCAGGGTAAGGATAGAGATCAGGTTGCCGTGGAACTACAAACCGAACTCAATCGCATAAGTACTTCGTGTGTTGAAGCTGGGGCAATGGTCAACCCAACAAAGGCAACTGTGACATGGTTCTCTTTGAATAATCATATTGTCAACACCAACTGTCAATCTGTGTTCAGAGACTATGGAAAGAACTCAGGCAATGAATTACCTGGGGATACGTTTTGATCGAAGCCTTGCACATAGACCAGGTGATAACAAAAGCCAAACGGGGCTTGGATGCGATGCGGATAATGGCGGCAGCAAACTGTGAGCAGCGCCATCTATGCTTCCTATATGAGGGGCTGGTCATGTCTGTGTTTGAGTATAGCGATGGCAATCCTGACTCTCAGCTGTAAGCAGATAGAAAGGATGAAAAGGATACAAAACGAAGCTATGCGCATTATTCTTGGATGTACAAGAGATACAGCATGCAGAGCGATGATATTCCAACCACTGAAGACAGACTACAAATTTGCAGAGCACGTGCCTACTTCGGAGTTGACGCAAACACACAACATCCACTGCAAAGTGAAATTAGGAAGGTGAAGGGCAGCAGGTTAAAAAAAGGAAGGTCGTGGATGGGTGTAGCCGAAGACTTTCCTCAACAGGTGTGTTTACTTGAGGACTTAGAACCTAGCGATGAGTGGGTACAAGTGCCAACAGATATCTGTACGTCCTTTTCAGTTTGCATCCAACAAGGCAGAAAATGCTTACAAGAAAATCCGGCTACTGTGGAGGCGGAAGTACAAGCGTTGATTTTCGAGAATTCGCTAGACGGTGATGCTGTCATCTACACAGATGGGTCGGTCGTCCGACATGTGAGAAGCTCGTGGACCTTCACGGCACGGGCAGGAGGGAGAATTGTGCAGGAGGACTCTGGTGCTTTAGTTGAGACCACAAGTAGTCTGACTATGAAAGTTATGGCAGTAAGTAAAGCAATAACATGGCTCGAGACGCAGACATTCAATAGGGCATGTTTCCTTAGTTACTCAATTGCCCAAGCGGATAGAGATGGGGTGGATCCGAAGAGAGTGGTTGCTGCCTCTGGAGCGGTCTCGGCTGACAAAGATTAGTTTCATCTTCGTGCCAGGGCATGCGGGAGTACAAAGAAATGAGCGGGCTGACAAGCTCGAAGGTAAGGCAGGGCGCCATGGAACAGGCTGACATTCTGAATGCTCTACGAGATGTAAGATTTGTGCGAGAACCAAGTGATGACTGTGAATCTACAACCATGGCCAGACTGCGAGAACAGCAAATTAAAAGAGTGGTGGCCAAACAAGAACACTACGCAAGAAGCCAAAGAAGATTGATAAACCAATACAGAACTGGTGTCGTTAGCCGCTACACGCTGCGGGAATCGCTGAGGAGGGGATTCGAGCACTTATGGACTGAATGGTTCGATGTGTTATGAGAATGATCTGTCGGCTAACTAACTAACTAACTAACTAACTAACTAACTAACTAACTAATACTCCACCAAATTTTGCAGAGCCAGCCAATCTGTCCGCCTGTTCATTCCAGGTGATGCTTGCCACCCGTGACCTCCGAAGCGAAGCAAGCCACTCTGGATGGTTATGTGTTTTATTGTGGCGACTCGTGTGTTGTCTTTTTTTTTTTTTTTTGCATATCCTTTACAGGACATCGCTGTCAACACCAGCATCTTTCAGCTGTATGTTGATTTCTTGGCAAGATTAGGCTCAGTAGTTTGCCATTGCTTTCTGAGTGGCCGGCTCACATACCCCTAAGTTACCGATGCGATTCGAACCACTGCTGATTCTCACCGTCATCACGTTACCGACGAGAGTATACGAGATTACGGAGAAAAGTCTTAACCTCTAAGCCACGAAGCCGGCATCTGTTGTCAAGAACTGGGAAATACATGGTGAAGCCTGTAACAACAGTGTGTCTGTGTGCGTGCGTGCGTGCGTGCGAGTGAGCTTAAGGCGAGTGTGTGTGTGTGTGTGTGTGTGTGTGTGTGCGTGTGTGTGTGTGTGTGTGTGTGTGTGTGTGTTTGGTTTCAAGGTGTGAATACTGGAATCATTGTTGATATGTGTGCACCAGTGCACGTGTCGAGCTGACACCAGCTGATGTAAACGTGTCTGTTTGCATTTCGTTACATGGTTCTACCGTTTGGTGTTTGATTTTCGTTTTTAATTTATAATCACATTATTCTTTGTTACTTGTGTTCTTATTTTTATGAACCCTAATTGCATTTTGTAATTCCTGTATTGTGAATTACGTCACCACATCTTCATGTCCTGTTGCTTCTTTTCTTAACCGATGTTCCGCGATTAATAATAACGTTCTTTTATCTTGCTGTTATTGTTTCTTATTAGATGGCAGTATTTCTGAACAATCACGTCTGCTGCAATCATTTTCGTTGTCTTCAATCGTGATGTTTATAATTTATTTTCTCTAATCTATTTTTCTGTCTTCTTTTCCTCCAAAATGTCGAACAATGCACTCATGTTTGCTTTGGAAAAAGGTCTAGTTGTCGTTTTGTTTTTTGTTTTGTTTCTTCATTCCTGATCTGTATACATTCCACGGTGTCACAGTTAGTTAAATAATAACACCCAGGCCGGTGTCTGTGTCAAAGGGGTAGCGAACGCGATTATCAATCCTGCATATCACCTCCACAATACACTACAAGCAATTTGAAGCAGACTGCAATGTGTTGATTTTGATGGTATGAGCGTCGGTCGTTCAGAAAGCAATCGCAAACTAATGAATATAACCTTGCATGATAAACCACAACAGGCAATAAAAAAATGCTGGGGTTGGTTTTGCGACATCCTGTACAGAACAAGCAACTAACTTTATGAACATCCAGATGATAATGTAATCACTGTTTCACCCATAGTACTGTATTTTCTGAAGTGTATGTAACATGGCTTATATTTCATCATGGCTGCTCGAGAAGTTGGTCAGCCGCGGTAGGGCTGTGGCTATTGTGCCTGCATGTCGACCAGGTGGGCGTGTGTTCGAAACCTCCTCGAAGCAAGGTTTTTGTCCCCACAGTATCTTAGACTTTAAGGTCGGCCAGGCCTAAAACGGGCAACAGGAACTATTCCAGGAAGTAACAATGGCCAGGGCAGACCAGGCACTAAGCCTTGCCATAGGATGGAAGCTCCGACAGGCGACATTTCCAACATTTCTTTGCTTATCCAGCAGATGTTGCAGTTTGTCTTCTTCCAGACGTAATGGTGTGTACCTTTCATCTTGGCAGGACGAGAGAGGGATTATACTGCATGACCAACACGTGGTTTCTACATTTCAGAGCATGTTTTGTGCCTTGGAGAGGTATCACTCCATCCTTGATCCCTGCCAACGGTCGTAGTTATGATTTTTTTTTTTTTGGACGCAGAATGCCATAATCTGTCGTCCGCCAAGACGGCAAGGTGCCAGTAAAATCGGTCGTCCACGAAACTGAGCACATTTATCAACTCGTGCCGTTAGACTGAAAATAAGGGTCTAACAGTATCTACCAATTGTGTGTTTTTTTCTGGTAAAAAGGGGTCCTTTACTGTTACTTAACTGCCTCAAGAGATTGTTCCATTCCGTGTTCTGGATTTGAGCAATTAATTATTTTTTCTGTCGTTTTCCGAATAATAGTGTAGTATAAATTGACGACTACGCAATAGTGCCTGCCATGTCGTGAAGTATCCACCGGAATAAGTGGACAACTCTGCAGCTGAGCAGAGCAGGGCACTCACTTGTCCTTACAGTCGGAAATGGCTGTCAAAGGTAGAGGTAAAAGACCACCTTGTGAATGTGGAAGGCAAGGGGAAACCACCACATTATCTTCCCAAGATTTCATGGCGACACACATTTCACAAATAGTGAACGACGTTAATGGCTGTCTTAGGACATCCTCGTCCGGTAGGGACAGTCATGAGACACAGGTGACACCAGACCGTCATCCAGCTACTGATGGCAAAACTAAAACTATAACTAAACTAAATAAATTTAGAGTAGGAACATGGAATGTTAGGACATTAAATGAGCTAGGAAAGTTGACCAATGTTCTTAGAGAGATGGATAGCATGAAAATGAATATACTAGTGAGATGAAATGGAAGGGATCGGGCAAAATTATAGCTGACAATCACACAATAATTTATTCTGGAGGGGATACACATGAAAAAGGTGTAGGAATAATATTAGACGAAAAAACTAGCCAAGTCAATTAATGGGTACTGGTGTATTTCAGATAGAGTAGTTATGGTAAAAATCAAAGGCAAACCAATAGACATAAATATTATACAGGTATATGCACCAACAACAAGCAGTAGTGATGAAGAAATACAACACTTTTACGACGAAATAGAAATGGTGATGGCTCAAATTGGATCACAAGAAATAAAAATAATACTTGGTGATTTTAATGCAAAAGTAGGAAAGGGGGAAAATGGAGGATGTAGTGGAGAATTATGGTTTAGGTACAAGAAATGAAAGAGGGGAAAAGCTAATAGAATGGGCAAATATCAATGATATGATAATTGGAAACACATGGTTTAAACACCATGTCGTGTCTTCCTTTAAAGTGTCGTCCCTGGAGTGAGAGGAGTCAACACCCACATTATAATTTTTTTTTCCTATCAATATCCTGAAGAATCCACCAGCTTCCGTCCAACACACTTCTTCAGTTCATGGACACCTTTTCCTCTCTCTATCCCTGTCGTACTATGCCCCCTCTCATTCTTCCCCACGCAACATATTCAACAACTCTTGCTTCTAAAAATTAATAAAGATTAATTTATTAAAAGAAAAGTGTAATGTACGTGAGACGTGTATGCGAAGAAAATGTGTGATGTGTTCTATAATATGTGTAGGATCGGACCCTCAGATAATAGCATAGTCAGTTCATCCTTGCAAGGACACACCACAGCACGTTAAGTCAGAACAAGTCCATCTCACCCGGTACTGTATCTCTCCTGCCGGACACCGACTGTCATCTGTAGCTACCTGGTAATCCATCTTCCTGATCATCCGAAATAGATACTGTTTGTAAATTACAGCTGATCATGGACCGGTTGCACACTACACATAAGTTCCTATCGTTCCTAAAGAATGCACAAATCCTTTGTAGTGAGTATTTAGGTATCACTGTTATTGTTAATATACTTGATCCTAACTAGTGTCTATCTAGTTTCAAGTATCATGTCGTTTGTACTGTTTCACTAGAATATATCACACCATGTGACTATTATATTTTAATGTTCTTGTTTAGGTACCACTGTTCTTATGCTGTGTGTTGCATCAACAATCATCACCCATCTTAGGTGAACCATCTTCCTTCTAGCGTTATTTAATTTCCGTATGAAACATGTTACTGTTCAACTGAGGTTCTCTCAAATTGGTGCGGAACCTTTTCTAAAACAGTGTTGAGCTTCCTCGTAACTGGTAGGGAACCTGTGAGAGAAACAACACATCTGGTGATAGTACTAGTCACTGATCCTACCGGCTGAGTGTAAGCATATTGCCTTGCTCAGTTATTTTACAGCTAACTAAACTCTGTCATAGAGCATATTAGCTCCTCACCTACGTCCGAATCAGGCGATGACAAGGAAAGACCCATAAACAGAGTGCAAAACTTCAGTGGGCAATGTAACAGTATGTGTAGTTTGGGTTATAATTAGGATCTAGTGGGGAATTAGAGATACGGCACGATTGAGCATTATGAGTGAAAGCGGAGAGAGATGCTCAATCGTGACGTATTGTTGTTGTGAAGGGCAGTCAACATCCGATATTCCAGCAAGGCAGACACGGCTTGTCATCTTATGCAAATAAACAAACTTTTATTCAACCTTCGACTTTATTACTTCTTTCTACACTATGACAGAAGTAAATATGGTGCCGTATGTCCAGGATTCTGAATTGAGCCGTCCGGCTACCACGCGAAGTACTATATAACTCAGAAGATAAAAGTATCAAGAGGCTTTTCTAGAGCCGTGGCTGAATTGTAAGGTCATCAGGGAACTGATAATGGCCGTTAACTGAATCTCAGCCTTCAACGCTTTCCAGGGCCGCGATCTGAACTCTGGAGTTTCAAAAGAAAAGGCTTACTATTTCCAAGCGCCAGCCAATGAACGTTATCAAATTCAAGGGGCCTCCCATGGCCGTTGCATGAATCCTATCGTTTTTCAAGAAGAGCCATCCTGTCCTGGGACCTTGAGAAAATCAGAAATTCAAGTTGAACATTTGTCGGGCTCAACTAATCATGGAAAAAAGCCTCGTAAATTCGTGATCGGGCTTCTTGAAACTAATTGTCATTGGGCTTCGGTTGACCTTGACAATTTTTTGGGCCTTGTCAATCCTACGACCCAAACACACCTGATCCATTTTTGGGCCTTGTCAATCCTACGACCCAAATGTATGACCCATCCCAAATGACGATGAAATACCCACTCGAGAATCAAGGAAGGGACCCAACCAGGGGTCGAAAATAATCCAGGCATCCCATGAGACGGGACCCAAGCAGAAAGAGTGTCCAGCAGCCCACGAGAAGGACGAAATTATCTGAGGACGAGAGGGGATATCTGAACTCCGCCACCGGAACTCTGGAACTAATTGTCAGTTGATGCGGGCTCATGTAAGTGAACTGGATCCGTCAGCGAGCAAAAGAAGGTAACTGTTTAATTAAGGAGACAATTTGTATTTCCTGGATCTCCGGTGATGTGCCGTAATTTCTTAGTTAGAGCAGAGTCTAAAACATTATTGTACTCTAAGAAACAGGTACGAGGATTTATAGTGAACTTTTTGGTTTCAATATGAGTTATTGAAGACAGGGTTCTTCCTTCCTCTACGCTGACAGGATATTGATGGTGATTCGTGTAATTAATATTACAACTGGTGCTCTTTAGGGATTAACAAAGTGAAATTTTTGCGATTCTGGAACTAAATTGAACAGTTTTATGGACTGTGGGAATTGTGTGTTGTAAATTAGTAAATTTATGTGATTCATAAATAGGGTAATTAATTACCAGTTTTTAGAAACAAATAATTTGAAATTGTGTGCTTCTTGGTTCTTTGCTTGTTTTCTTTCAGTATTTTCAGCATGGCGGAACAGGACACCCTAGCGCATCCTCCTTAAATTAAGAAATTGAAATTGTGTGTTTTTTTGTTCTTTGCTTGCTTTCTTTCGGTATTTTCAGCATGACGGAACCAGACAACTTGGCCCAGGTGTTGACGGGAGTGGGAACAGCGGTAGGAAAATTAAATATGATAATCAACCAACAAGGATTGACAACAGAAATTTTGAGGTTTAGTGGTCAGGCCAGAGACTTTAAGAAATGGGTTACTTCTATTGAAAAATATGCATACTTAATTTCAGCAACAGACGAGGAAAAAATGAGATTGGCTTATCAGACGGCAACGGTACCAGTTTCGGATCATATAAGGAGGAAATTAGAGGCTAGAGTAGATGAGACATGGGAACAATTCAAAGAAGATTTAGCCAGAAAATACGCAGAGATAACGGATCCGCAACATGCATTTTCGGTGTTGAGGCAGGCTAAACAAAATAGCAGAGAGACGGTACAGTTGTTTAGTGATAGATTGATTAACTTGGCGGAAGAAGCATTTTTAGGACAGAATGTAAGAGGAGAAGAGGTAGAGAGGATGTTAGTGGGAATTTTTGTAGATGGCATAAATTCTGATGGTTTGAAACTTAAACTAATGAGAGAAAACCCTGAGAGATTATCGCAAGCAGTTGATATTGCTGTACAAGAAGAAAATTTGAGACGTAGGTTTAGATTAAGAACAGGACGAGAAGTGGGAAGTAATCGAGATGACAGAGTTGAGGAACCTATGGAAATAGGACAAACAAGATTCGGATGGAATAGGAGAGGAGGTATACAGACGTTACAAGGTAGAAATAGGTATGATAATGAGGAAAGAAGAAATATGAGATACCCTACAAGAGAAACAGTAGGTAACACAAATAGTACAAATATTGTCTGTTGGAATTGTGGTCAACGGGGACATGTTTTTCGGTTTTGTAATAACAGGCGTGTCCAGTCGAATACACAGCGTAGACATGACAATAATAGGGTGAGTAGGAATGTTGTAGATGGATACAGGAATTTTACAGGTACAAGAACACAGGAAAATCGGCGCCCTACCTATTAGGCAGGACCTATGATAGGAGGGTAAATAATAAGGTCCCAAGGGTTAGAGAATATGTTAATAACAGGTATAATAGCTCGAACAGAGAATATTTTCAACTAGATGAAGTCAAGAAATTTATAGAAGATAAAACAGATTATAGCTCTTGTATATTAGAAATAGGAAAGTATAGAGTTCGTACATTAATTGATTCGGGAGCTCAGGTTAGTGTAGTAAAAGAAAGTTTTCTATATAATATAGTAAGAAATTGTAAAGTATTTAAGAGTCATAATAATTTACACTCTGTTACGGGACAGAATTTACAAGTAGTGGGACAAACAATGATAAATTTTAAGTTAGGAGGGATCAACATAAGACACCTTTTTCATGTAGTCAAGGGGTTAAATAGAAACATGTTAATAGGAAGAGATTTTTTAATAAAAAATGGAGTAAGACTTTTATATGATTTACACAAATTAAAATTCAGGGACGTCTATATAGATATGCAAGAAGACATGCATATATCAGCACTAGTTAGAGTTAAAATGACAACGACGTTAAAACCACAGTCGGTTAATTTGATACAAGTGAAGCTGAAGAAAAACCCATATTATGTAGAAGGAAACACAGTCAGAATCACTGAATTACAAGAGGAAATAATTGATGAGCCTGGTTTGGAAGTTCCGGATGGAATAATAGCGTTAGATAAACACTTAACCTTTCCAGTTATGGTGATTAACAACACAGGTAGAGAAATTAAATTATACACAGGGTGTGTAGTAGCAAAAATAGAACAGAACGTTAGTGAATTATTGGCAACGGATAGAGTAGAAATGCCGGGAACTAATTATTCACAGTCTTCTAGTGAAAGAAGTAATAACAGACGCGGACGCGGAAGTAGAGGAAACACACGAATGAATGAATTGATCCATCCATTCAAAAGAAATACAGCACAAATACATTCACTAGATAAACAGACAAGAGAACAGGAATTGTTGGCACAGTTAAAGACTTCACCAGAAAATAAAGAAGTATTGGAACAGTTTATAAAGGAGAATCAGGATGTGTTTGCAATTAGTGATTTAGAGTTGGGTGAAGACTTTCAAGAGGTTATAATACAGGAAATGCATAAAGCACACGTAAGACTAAGGAATAATATAATTAAAGCTAGGGAAAGGCAGAAAAAGTACAAGAATATAAATACAAACTTGCAAGAATTTAAGGTTGGTGATAGGGTCTATTACAAGAAGCATAGGAGAAACTCTAAGTTTGATAATCGTTGGATTCCAGGGTATTATATTTTGGAAAAACTAGGTAAAGTATCGTATAAAATCAAGAACCAGGTCACGGGACATGTAGCGAGGGCACACGTGGAACACTTAAGGAGAGATGAAGAAGAGATAGAATATAATAATAATAATAATTATTATTCAGACACAAGGTTTTTAGATGAACAACTCGTTAGAGGTGCTACAGTAACCCCAGGCGTTAGAAGAGATCCAGCACAAAATCGCTTATTAGCAACTCCAGGTTTTGATGATACTCAAGAACAGACGATACCGAAAACAATAGAAGAAGAAAAGTTGAATGAGACTCATTATGATAGTATGGAGGAGGAAATAAGTGCTCCGTTTAGGAACACTAGACAGGCAACGAAAAGGAGAATGGATAGACAAAGAGATAGAGAAGTGAAAAGACAGAGGAGAATTAGGGATTATTCAACGAGCGGGGAGGATATGCCGTTACTAGAAAGATCCTTGAGGAATAGTGATCGACAAATTAGATGGGATATTGAACAAAAGAGATTAGCGGCAGCTAAAGAGAGACATACAGACGAAGAAGAAGAAATGGATGAAAAGTCAAAGTCAAGTAGTAGTAGTATGGAGGAAACAAATGGATTGTACGAAGAAGAAGACATTGATGTAGAATTAGCATTGGTTCAAAGAAATTTGGAGTTATTGAAGAAGTGGAACCGTAGGAAGTAGATAAGTAGAGAATATTGCAGATAGCAATTTATAAGTGTTAGAATTCGAAAATGAAGAAGATGACTCTTGGTATTTTTATAATCAATATGGAGGTAGTTTTGAATGAAGTATATGTATATATTTGGTTATTTCTCTATGGGGTGGAATTGATGGTTGATTTTTTAGTAGCTGGGACAAATGGATGGGAAATAATTGGCAGGTAGGGCTACAAGTAAATAGATGAGTGGATGGTGAATACTACATTAGTATAGATAAGAGGACTTGTACTGTAGTTTACAGTGATTAATTAAGAGGATTTTCCGGGTAGTATGATGTGTTTGGAGTTAGGCTAGAAAAAGGAGGAATTAATGTTTGTACTATTTGTTATCATTGATATCGGCAGATATGGTTATAAGATTTGGATATTGGTCTGTAAGTAACAGATACACATATGTAGCATTGAATTGATGGGTTTACTTGGAATGGTAAACTTGAAATTGACGAGAGGAATGAAGAAAAAAAAAAAGAAAAGCTAGTAGTGTTGAATCAATATTTTTTTTGATAATAACAATTATTATTGACGGAAACTGAAGATAAATTTTGAAACTTTATTCATAAAGTATGTATGGAAAGAGAAGTGTGATTGCTTCTTACTTTTTCCTTTCTTTTTCTTAAGTGCGCACTAACTCAATCTAACATATCTTTTCTGTGAGAATGTGAAATAGGGGATAAGGGAAATATCTTCAGTTTTGTCAATCATAATTTTAATGAACAATTTAAATTTAAAAGCGGTTCGCTTACAGAGACTTGTAGGAAGTTTTATAGAGAATTTGGTGGGGAGTTTTTGGTATTATTGATATACTGGGAAGTATGTCTCTGGTTAGCAATTGGCTATGATGAGGTAGGAAAATGAGAATGGAGTTAGGAAATATATAAATGGAATGGCCTGAATAAATAGAGATGTGGTACATTATTAGTATGGTTGTTGGGGCCACTATACGTAATAATTTTAAGAAAGTTTACTTGGAAAATCTTTGTTTATTCACTTGGAGTTTTATTTTTTTATGGGCAATGATGGTTGTTAATTGATTATTTTATTGAGACTATGTTTCAATGCTATAGGTATATGTATTATGTTTTATTTCATGCTTGGTTTGGTTTTATAAAAAGTTAGTTTAAGTAAGTTAGGATCGTTGAGTTTATAGTGCTTTGAGTAAAACACTATTGGACCGTAAAAGTGTCTAATAATGATATAATATTTGCTTTTGGGTTGATAAAATGCATGCCATATTAATTTTGAAAATGTGTTTTAATTGGATAATTGTGACGCCTTGTTTTGATTTAGTTTTGCGTAAACAGTTGGATTGATAGATTAAGTGATGTGGTTAATGAATTGGTTTTAAGTTTGGTTAGAATATTAGTTAACTTTTCAAATACAAAAAAAAAAAGCCCTTTCGTTCGTTGAGGGAGAGTATGGAGACATAGGCTGTTGGGAAGGTTAGGTTGCTTGAAAAGCTTCGAATATATAAGTATAAGTAGATAGAAGTTTAAGGGAAAAACTGTGAATAGCAGCATATAGAAGAAATACATAGGGGGATAAAGGGCAGATCATGGGACATGAAGGGGGCAAGAAATAGGTGCTGTGAAAAACCAGCTTTAATTATATTAAAGGTGTTCATAAAAATTGAACATGATCTCATGCTAAAAGGTGAGATAACGCAATTTGGACAAGATTGTGGTTGGAAATTTTAAATGTTGAAGATATAAGGCTTGAAACTTACGTAAAAAGGTCTATTTCATAAAGGGTTGTATATATAAAGCTTGTAAAACATTATATCAACTGGGTTTATAGAAAACAAAGATCTATTTTTGTATGACGTATTTATAAGAAAAAAAAAATTTGATTGTACAAATTTTTTTTATTGGCAAAGGAGGTAAATGTGGCTGTGTGGAATATGCGTTTCTTTGTGCTTATCTTGACTATTTATTCCTTTTACTGGGTGCACCCCTTCTTTACTTCTTCTAAATACGTTGTTCTCGTTGTTCGGGTTGTCTTGTATTGAGAAATGCGAGTGATTTCCTAATGCCAGTTGTACTAATACGATTTTACGAGCCATTTTGTTTATAATATGCATATTTTATATAGGAACTTGAGGAGCCAAGGAATATATATAGTGGATCGCTATATAGTTTGGGGAAATGAAAGAAGAGTAGAAATGGTAAGTTCAAAAAGGGTTACAGTACATGGTACGAGGTATAGAGGTAAAATGGAAGAAGAAGTATATAGGAGTTACTATTTGACAAATCTAGAGAAGAATTAGGGGGATTAGGAGTAAAGATTTTTCCTTCTAAAGGAAAATTCTTTATCAACATGGGGAGGTGTAACAGTATGTGTAGTTTGGGTTATAATTAGGATCTAGTGGGGAATTAGAGATACGGCACGATTGAGCATTATGAGTGAAAGCGGAGAGAGATGCTCAATCGTGACGTATTGTTGTTGTGAAGGGCAGTCAACATCCGATATTCCAGCAAGGCAGACACGGCTTGTCATCTTATGCAAATAAACAAACTTTTATTCAACCTTCGACTTTATTACTTCTTTCTACACTATGACAGCAAACCACTGAAAGATCCCCCCATTGGACACTTTCCCCATCTCCCAACCCATCTTAAATCTCTCCAAATATCACCCCGCTATTCTATTCATTCTAGCAGAGCCAATTATCACTCATCCTCTAACTAGTTTTCCACTAATAGTGCTAATCATCACACTCTAGTTTTAACAAGGTTACTGCCTATATTAATTAGAACTAATTAGATAATATGTTCTACCTTATACGGCACTGCAGTTTACTCAATCACATCTAAGTTTGCCAAGACAGGCACGTGTAAAATAAATCTAATTAATCCCGCACACGTTAGATGTTCTTAACTCCCTAACTGCCGTGCCAAAGCACGTCTACCTAGATCAACGGTTCGAGTTACACTAGTTGTCCTCAAATCGGGTTTTTGGCAAACGCCTAAAATTGGTGACGTGACGTAATTCTTTATGTCCACACAGGTGTTATTTTGGGCAGATCAGCCCTTGTCAGGAATCTATCTTCCCTGGCTCAATCAATGTCACATTCGTCCTCCCATGTTTTGACATCCACAACAAGCTAGCGAGTTACTGTATGGTCCCAACAACAGTTTTCAATAACAAGCCGCCAATCTTCTGTCGAGTGGTGACAATCACAGCCGCCATTTCGCTTGATGTCCGGAACTCTAAATGACAGACTGACTGTTTTCTCCCGAGCTGGGCATTTCCGCTTGAATCCGACCTGTTTATGAACTGTCAAAATGGTGTATAGATTCATCTCACTCACCACCGAATGTTCCTATTAGCCCACCAGATGTAAACACGTGCAGCTGCAACCCAGACTGTTTTTACTGTATTCGATGAAACAACCTGTGGCCTCGAACATGTCGTTAATCCGAACGTCTTTTATTGTCATCACTGGTTACTCACGGTGTTTTTCGTGACATAGGCCCCCTCTTAAGAGAGTAGTCCATCTCACTCTTCTCCACCGTAAGTTTAATCCAGATGATTCATTCCTCTTCTTCAGGAGCTGGGTGTCTTGACAAGAAGTCCGCTCCAACATTTTCCTTCCCAGGAATGTACTCCACTGTGAAATTATAAGGTTGAAGTAACAACGACCACCGCATCAAACGGGCGTTGAGCTTCTGAGAAGTAGCCAGGAACATCAGGGGCTGATGATCCTACTGGACCCGAAACTTAACTCCATACAAATAGGGTTGGAATTTTTGCACTGCCCATACGAGAGACAAGCACTCTCTCTCGACGGTTGAATAATTCCTCTCAGCCTGGTTTCTTACTGGCGTATACCACAGGTTTCAAAACCGAAGCATCGTCTTTTCCTTCCTGTAACAAGGCTGCCCCAATCCCAATCGCACTCGCATCCGTTCTCAACACAAATGGTTTGGAAAGGTCCGGGAGCTGCAATACAGGCCTGCTGACCAAGGCCTCCTTTAACTGACTATAGGCAGTCTCACATTCTGGTGTCCAAATGATTTGTCCGGGATTCCCTTTTTCAAGGTTTCCGTCAATGGAGCTCCCAGTTCAGTGAAATGTGGGATAAATTTGTGGTAGAACCCACACAACGAGAGAAAAGATCGCACATCCTTCTTCGTTTTTGGCCTTGGTGCATTTCTGATTTTCTCCAGGTTCTTCTCTTCTGGGACAATGTGTCCTTGAGTGATGGTGTGACCTAGAAATTCCAGAGTCTGGTAACCAATCATGCACTTGGTTGGACGAGCGGTAAGCCCTGCTTCCTTGAGTCTATTAAACACTCTCTCCAAGGATTGCAAGTGGTCATCCAAGCTGTCACTGGAAATCAGAATATCATCCATGAATGAGATGATGGACGGATCCTGTAAAGGATCAAGTAAAGTCCTCATCATGCGTGTAAACACACTGGGTGCATTGCTGAGTCCAAAGGGCATGACCTTGAATTCGTAGTGTCCACTGGGCGTACTGAAAGCCAACAGTGGTCGAATCTCCGGTTTGACTGGTATCTGATAATACCCCAGACTCAGATCTACCTTTGAAAAGTACCGAGCCTTATGGAGCCTAGCGAATAACTGCGTTGGATTCGGCAAAGGTTCCACCTGAAATTGTGTATGACTGTTCAGAAGTCGGTAATGAATACACAACCGGTGTTCTCCACTTGGTTTGCGTAACAAAACTACTCCCGCATTGTATGGGGATGTGGATGGCGCAATCACGTCATCCTCCAACAGTTTCTGTATTTCCCCCTCCAGGGCCTTTTCTTTAGAGAATGGCACTGGGTAAACCTTTTGACGAACAGGTTCCTGCGTGGTCAAAGTCATCTCGAACTCCACCAACCTCGTGCGTCCTGGTTTATCAGTCAGTATCTCCTTATGAGACTTGAGAACCTGGGTTATCTTTTCCCTCTCCTGAGAGGTCAGATCAGGGTTCACCTGCACATCATTGTAGGTTTCCTGGTGTACCAGGGGATATTCCCTGCCCTCGTTGGTTCCCACTTCCGTCTCCACTGCAACTACCATTGCCATGAGGTGCGCTACCTTGTCTCCCGATCTCTCTTCGTATTTCCGCAAGAGATTGATATGGAAAATCTTCGACTTTCCCCGGATCCGGATCTGATAGTTGGTTCTGGATATCACCCTTTCCACGGGAAATGGTCCTTGCCAACCTATCTCCAGTTTGTTGTTTCCCCTAGGGAGTAGCAACAAGACTTTATCTCCCACCTCTAGAGATCTTTCTTTAGACCTACGGTTGTAGTAAGCCGCATGTCTTTTCCTGGCGTTTTTCAAGTTTTGATTTGCCAGAGTCCATCCCTTGTGGAGTTTTTCTTTCAGTTCCTCCACGTATTTATAGGAAGAGATCACTTCTTCTGACGTCCCCTCTTCAGTCCAACTCCTCAACATGGCTTCCAACGGTCCCTTGATTGGACGACCAAACAGCAACGTAGCGGGTGGTAGTCCTGTTGAGCCATGAGGAACCTCCCGATAGGCAAAGAGTCCTGCTGGGATATATTCATCCCACCTATCAGGTTTTTCCTGTGCCAGTTTCCTGAGCATTGTCATCAACGTGCCGTTGAAACGCTCTACTTGTCCATTGGCTTAAGGATGGTAAGGGCTGGTATGTATGTGGTTAGAATGGAACACCCTAAATACCTCCTCCATGAGTTTTCCACAAAACTGGGACCCATTGTCCGTCAGAATTTGATCCGGAAAGCCTAATCTGGTAAAGGCCTCCATCAGTGAGTCCGCCACTCTTTTCGAGTCAATCGTGGTCAACGGTATGACCTCACCCCACATTGTACAGCAATCCACCATTGTGAGTATATACATGTTCTTCTTCCTAGTCCTGGGAAGTGGACCCACGATATCGATGGCTACCCTCTCGAAAGGAGAGTTCATGATGGGCATCTCACCCAACACCACCGGTGCTGTCCAGTGTTTCGGCGCCACCCTCTGGCACTCAGGGCATGACTTCACATACCGACGCACATCATCTGTCATTCCCGGTCAATAGTAATGGCAGGAAATTCGCTGCATGGTGGCGGCAATACCCATGTGTCCACTAAAGGAGATGGTATGCCCCATATGAAGAATCTGGGACCGGTGAGCTTTCGGGACGACCAACTGACCGTATAGGTTGTCTCCCCTTCCTGCTCTCCTGTAGAGTATCCTATTCTTCATGTAGTACTGCCCCCGTCCTGGTGGATCAGCACTTCTCTGCAGCTTTTTGTAGCAAGGACGTAAAGTAGCATCCTCACTCTGGGCAGTTCGTAGCTCCCCCGGCATTGGGTTAGTCACAATTGCTTCTGCCTCTTCCGTTCTCGTCTGATAGCGAGTCTGTATTGCTCCCATATGGATTGGCTCCCTGGGCATTCCCAGAAAGACATACCAGCAACCAAGGATTACTGGAAAAATGGGATCGGTCAATACAGCGGCCTTGATTGTGCCGGTGACATAACTTGATCGAATCTCCACATTAGCAATGGGCAACTTTATGGCTACAGCACTCTTCTGTGCAGGCTGTATATCTAAGGTCTCACCTGTGAATTGTTCTGGATGTACCAGATCCGCAGAAATCACGGCCTCCCCGTCCAGTCCTGTGTCGTGCAAACACTCCACTTGACGACCGTTAACCTCTCCCAATTCCATTACAGGTGGTTTTTCCTGGTCTGGAGTCTCTTCCTCGGCCTCGACCTGTTCGGTGGGCTCCACCTTAGGTTTCCCGGGGCACACGACGAATTGAGTGTCTCCTGACATTCTCCTGCAGTCAATAGCATTGTGCGTATTCGACCTGCAGTAATTGCACCATTTCCCTGTCCTAGACCTTTTAGTGCCGGACTTGAGTGAACTCTCCTTGTGGCGAGCTTCCTTGTTGACCTTGGCATTTTCCATGACACCCTCCTCGGAAGTCACTTGACATGCTGCGAAGTGAGGGATCTTAGCCTTCGATTTGCAGTCTCTCGTATTGTGAGAGGGTGACTTACAAATTGAACACCACTTCTCCGACCACGGTCGTTTTGGTGTAGAGCTTGAAGTGCTCTTTCTTCCCTCCTTCTTCTTCTCTGAACTATCCTCTGATTTTTGCACATAAGGTTCCCACTTTTTAGTTCCTGAGTTTTTGGCTTTCTTCTTGTCATGTTTCTCCTGACTTTTGGTGTTGGTGGAAAGGTTTCCCCCTGCCTCCCCATGTACCTCGACGAACCGTTCTGCTAATTTAGTCACGAGGTCAATACGTTCCGCTCCTTGCTCTCCCAAGAATGTCCTGAGCGGTTTCGACATTTGCTTCTTCAACTGGTCGACCACCATGAGTTCTTCCAGACTCTCATAGTCATGTGCGAACCCAGCCAAATCCATCCACTTATGGAGATAGGATTTTAGACGCAAACCGTAAGCGGCAAACAACTCTCCCGGTTCTCGTTTCGCTGCTCGAAATTTTTTCCGGTAGGTATGTGATGTAACCTCGAATCGTTTCAGCAGAGCCGTCTTCAATTCTTCGTAATTGTTCTCATGTCCTGGTGGCAGGCGGGAATAAACCTCATAGCCGGTCCCGCGTAATCCCTGGGATAGCTTGAGATTCCATTTGTTACGCTCCAGACCCATAGCAACGGACATGGCCTCGAAGCGTTGAAGGTACTGGCCAATCTTAGCTTTATCCTCCTCGTAGATCGCTAGAGGAAACTTCATAGCATGGTAACTATGTCCACCTGATGGGGTTGAGCCTGGGACGGAGGAACCTCCAACTGCTCCCTCAGTTTCTCCATTAGATTGACTCTTCAACTCGAGTTCCCTCATCCGGTACTCGTGCTCCCTTTTCTGAGCTTCTTGTTTAGCTTCCAGTTTCTTAGCTGCTTGCTCAGCTTCAAATTTCTTTGCAGCTTGTTCTGCTTCCAATTTCCTAGCTTCTTGTTCCAACTCCATCCTTCTCAATTCCAATTCGGCCTTTCGATCTTCTCTTTCTGCTTGACGATACGCTCTCTCCAATTCCTGTATGTAATCCGTTAGAGCAGAACCCGACAATCCCATTTCTTCCCCCTTTGCCCTTAGTTCTGCAGTGGTTAATTTTGGAGTGGTTATATTACAGAGAGGTAAGCTAGCAGGTTGAGTACAATTTAACTGCAAACCAATATACCGATATAAGAACAAGTACTATAAATCTAGATATTACCACACACAGCACATTCACTCAGTGACAAGAGTAGAGTCAGGACCACAGACCTATGCAGACGTGTGAAGTGTGAACAGGTAAGATATTTGTCCTAACCCCTATCCACATTCACTCTAGCTGGATTCTCCAATATGATATCTCCCTCTTATAACTAAGAATCCCGTGTCAAAGGACCCCGTTGTCAGAAGATCCCACTGTCAAAGGATTCCGTTTACGAGAGATCCCGCTGTCCAAGGATTCCGTTTACGAGAGATCCCGCTGTCCAAAGATCCCGGACGAGCCCCCAATAATGTCGTGTCTTCCTTTAAAGTGTCGTCCCTGGAGTGAGGGGAGTCAACACCCACATTATAATTTTTTCCCTATCAATATCCTGGAGAATCCACCAGCTTCCGTCCAACACACTCCTTCAGTTCATGGACACCTTTTCCTCTCTCTCTATCCCTGTCGTACTATGCCCCCTCTCATTCTTCCCCACGCAACATATTCAACAACTCTTGCTTCTAAAAATTAATAAAGATTAATTTATTAAAAGAAAAGTGTAATGTACGTGAGACGTGTATGCGAAGAAAATTTGTGATGTGTTCTATAATATGTGTAGGATCGGACCCTCAGATAATAACATAGTCAGTTCATCCTTGCAAGGACACACCACAGCCCGTTAAGTCAGAACAAGTCCATCTCACCCGGTACTGTATCTCTCCTGCCGACACCGACTGTCATCTGTAGCTACCTGGTAATCCATCTTCCTGATCATCCGAAATAGATACTGTTTGTAAATTACAGCTGATCATGGACCGGTTGCACACTACACATAAGTTCCTATCGTTCCTAAAGAATGCACAAATCCTTTGTAGTGAGTATTTAGGTATCACTGTTATTGTTAATATACTTGATCCTAACTAGTGTCTATCTAGTTTCAAGTATCATGTCGTTTGTACTATTTCACTAGAATATATCACACCATGTGACTATTATATTTTAATGTTCTTGTTTAGGTACCACTGTTCTTATTCTGTGTGTTGCATCAACAATCATCACCCATCTTAGGTGAACCATCTTCCTTCTAGCGTTATTTAATTTCCGTAAGAAACATGTTACTGTTCAACTGAGGTTCTTTCAAATTGGTGTGGAACCTTTTCTAAAACAGTGTTGAGCTTCCTCGTAACTGGTAGGGAACCTGTGAGAGAAACAACACATCTGGTGATAGTACTAGTCACTGATCCCACCGGCTGAGTGTAAGCCTATTGCCTTGCTCAGTAATTTTACAGCTAACTAAACTCTGTCATAGAGCATATTAGCTCCTCACCTACGTCCGAATCAGGCGATGACAAGGAAAGACCCATAAACAGAGTGCAAAACTTCAGTGGGCAAACCACTGAAAGATCCCCCCATTGGACACTTTCCCCATCTCCCAACTCATCTTAAATCTCTCCAAATATCACCCCGCTATTCTATTCATCCTAGCAGAGCCAATTATCACTCATCCTCTAACTAGTTTTCCACTAACAGTGCTAATCATCACACTCTGGTTTTAACAAGGTTACTGCCTATATTAATTAGAACTAATTAGATAATATGTTCTACCTTATACGGCACTGCAGATTACTCAATCACATCTAAGTTTGCCATGGCAGGCACGTGTAAAATAAATCTAATTAATCCCTCACACGTTAGATGTTCTTAACTCCCTAACTGCCGTGCCAAAGCACGTCTACCTAGATCAACGGTTCGAGTTACACTAGTTGTCCTCAAATCGGGTTTTTGGCAAACGCCTAAAATTGATGACGTGACGTAATTCTTTATTTCCACACAGGTGTTATTTTGGGCAGATCAGCCCTTGTCATGAATCTATCTTCCCTGGATCAATCAATGTCAGATTCGTCCTCCCATGTTTTGACATCCACAACAAGCTATCGAGTTACTGTATGGTCCCAACAACAGTTTTCAATAAAAAGCCGCCAATCCTCTGTCAAGTGGTGACTGTCGTGTCCTCCTTTAAAGTGTCGTCCCTGGAGTGAGGAGAGTCAAGACCCACATTATAATATTTTTTCCTTTATCAATATCTTGGAGAATCCACCAGCTTCCGTCCAACACACTCCATCAGCCTATGGACACTCTTCCCTATCACTCTCTCACTGTCGTACTATGCCCCCCTCTCATACTTCCCCAACGCAACATATTCAACAATTCTTGCTTCTAAAAATTAATAAAGATTAATTTATTAAAAGAAAAATGTGTAATGTACGTAAGGCGTGCATGCGAAGAAAATGTGTGATGTGTTCTATAATGTGTGTATGATCGGACTTTCAGATAATAGCATAGTATCTTCATTGCAAGGGCACACCACAGCACATTAAATCATAACCAGTGCACCTAACCCGGTGTCGAAACCCTCTTGCCGGATACTGACTGTCATCGGTAGCCACCTGGTAATCCATCTTCATGATCATCCGAAATAGATACTGTTTGTAAGTACAGATTGATCACGGACTGGTTGCCAACTAACTTTGTAAGTTCCTATCGGTCCTAAAGAATGCACAAATCCTTTGTAGTGTATTTAGGTTTTACTGTTAATGTTTCTACACTTGATCCTAACTAGTGTTCATATAGGTTCAAGTATATGTCATATGTAATATTACACTGGAATCTAGCACACGATGTGACTTATCCGTTAATGTTCTCGTTCCTTAAACAATGTTTGTCTGATGTGTGATATATCAACAATCATCACCCATCCTATGTGAACCATACCACGCAGGAGTCGTTATATTGGCTGGCTCTTCTGGGCCATGCCATGGTGAACCCTTCTGAGTATGAGTCCAGCGTAAACATATACCATCTTTCTTCTCGGACGTTATTCCTTTTCCGTAAGAATCATTTTAGAGTCCAACTGGTGGTCGTCCAATTGGAGTGCACTTCTTCAAAACCAGGGTTGAGTTTCCTAGTAACTGTTGGGGAACCTGTGGGAAAACCAACACATCATGTGAGAGCACTAGTCACTGATCCTACCGGCTGGGTGTAAGCTTATTACCCTGCTCTGTTATTTTACAGCTAACTACTCTGTCAGAGAGCCTTATAGCTTCTCACCTACGTCCGAATCAGGCTATGATAATGAAAGACCAATACACAGAAGGCAACCTCAGTATTCTATTCACCCTAGCAGAGCCAATATCACTTCACTACTCTAGTTTTCACCATGCTACCGCCTAAATTAATTAGGACTAATTACATAGTATACTACCTTAGGCAACACTGCAGTCTAACAAATCACATCTACGAATTGCCATGACAGGCACGTGAACCATTAAATCCACTAATAAGCACACGGTAGACATTATTCCAATAGAACCGCAGTGCCGAAGCACGTCCGCTAAAATCCAAGGTTTGAGTTCAACTGTCCTCTCCAATCATGGTTTTCTGGCAAACCCCTAAAATTGGTCACGTGACATGGTTGACGTCCTGCAGGTGTTATTTGGGCATATCATCCATTATCAAGAATCTATTTTCCCTGGCTCCATCAATGTCAGAGTTGTCATCAGTTGTTTAGATTCCCAAAACAAGCCAGCGAGTTCCTGTATACTCCCAACAACAGTTGCCGATAACCAGCCGTCAATCTTCTGTCGACTGGTGACAATCACCGCTGCCATTTCTGTTTGATGTCGGGAAACTCTAATTGACAGATGGACTGTTACCTGTCTCTAGCTGCCAATTCCGGTTGTCTCTGACTGTTGATAACTGTCAAAGCGATGTATGCATTCATCTCACTTCCTAATGTTCCTATTTTTGCTGACCAGATGTACAAGTACAGCTGTTATTTATGCCCGACCTGTTTATGAACACGTGCAGCCACAACCATGAATGTTTTCTCTGTATTAGTTGAAACAATTGTCGCTTAGCAGATAGTCCGTTTAATCAAAAATCCTCTTATAGTAATCAGCTGGTCAAACGCGGTGTTTTTTGTCCGGAACTCTAAATGACAGACTGACTGTTTTCTCCCGAGCTGGGCATTTCCGCTTGAATCCGACCTGTTTATGAACTGTCAAAGTGGTGTATAGATTCATCTCACTCACCACCGAATGTTCCTATTTAGCCCACCAGATGTAAACACGTGCAGCTGCAACCCAGACTGTTTTTACTGTATTTGTTGAAACAACCTGTGGCCTCGAACATGTCATTAATCCGAACGCCTTTTATTGTCGTCACTGGTTTCTCACGGTGTTTTTCGTGACACACCATAAAAGACGACTGTACACATGGAAAAGCCCTGATAAGAAAATACGCAACCAAATTGACTACATACTAATTAATAAAAGATATGCCTGGTGCTGACTGTAATAGTGATCATGTACCTCTATGTGGACAAATAAAAGTAAGATTACAGAGAGGGGAAAAAATGGTTAAGAACATGAGACTTAATAAAGAGGTTCTGAAAATAGATAAAGAACTGCAAGAACAATACAGAGTGACTGTGAAAAATAGGTACAATGCGATAGCTAAAATACAGAATATAAATAAACAATGGGAAATGTTAAGGGACTCCATTCATCAAACTAGCAAAGAAGTATTATCGGTGAGAGGCAAAATAGCTAAGAAAAAATTGATGAATGAAAAAATCTTAAAACTGATGGACAAAAGAAAACAGAGTAAAAATGACAAACAAGAATACGCTAAGATAAATAAAGAAATAAAAGATAAATGTGGGAAGGCTAAAGAAAGTTGGTTAAACGAGCAATGCAAAAAAATTGAATTAAATTCCATTAATGATACAAAAAATATGTACAGACAAATCAGTGAGCTTACAGGAAGAAAAATAAGAATAAATACAGGGTGTTTGAAATCAAGAACAGGAAAGATATTATTAGAGGAAGGTGCTATAATGAAGAGGTGGAATGAGTATATAAGAGAATTATATGACGGAGAAAGGGAAGAATTAACAGAAGATAGTAACTTAGAAGGTCCACCTATTCTGAAAGAAGAAGTCGCTGACGCTATGAAACGTATGAAGAAAGGAAAAACAGCTGGGCCAGATAAAATCACAATAGAAGAATTAGAAGTGTTGGGAGAATTTGGAGTAGATATATTAACCAAAATGTTGAATGATATTTACAGCTGTGGATATTTACCCAGTGATATGCTAAAATCTGTATTTATAGCTATACCAAAAAGACCAGGAGCAATTGATTGTGAAGATTTTCGTACAATTAACCTCATAAACCATATCACTAAGCTTCTACTCAGAATAATAATGAGAAGAAACAAAAAGAAAATAAAAATGGAAATTAGTGAAGAACAGTATGGATTTGTGGAAGGAAAGGGCACAAACAATGCAATTTATACATTACGGACACTAATAGAAAGGTCAATAGAGAAACAGAGAGACATATATTTGTGCTTCATAGATTATACTAAGGCATTTGATAAAGTAAAACATGATGAACTGATTAAAATGTTGGAAGATATCAACATTGATGGAAAAGATTTAAGAATAATAAAGAATGTTTACTGGAACCAAGTAGCAGCAATTAAAATTGGAAATAAAGAGGGTAGTTACGAACAGATAAAGCTAGGAGTACGACAGGGGTGTGTCTTGTCACCAGATCTTTTCTCCCTGTACAGCGAAGTAATAAAGAGATGCCAGGAATACTAGTTGGATGTTATAATATAAATAATATACGCTATGCAGATGACACAGTATTGGTGGCGGATAATTCAACAGACCTACAGCAATTATCAGACGTTGTAGTAACAGAGAGTGCAAGGAAAGGACTCTCCTTGAATATCAAGAAAACAGTAACAATGGTAATATCAAAGAAAATGGTGACACCAAAATGTGACATAGAAATAGAAGGAAAAATTCTTAACCAAGTGGATAATTTTAGATACCTAGGGGCATTTATAACATCAGATGGAAGATGTACAACAGAGATTAGGAGTAGAATAGGGCAGGCAAAAGCCGCTTTTCAGAAAATGAAGAGTATCTTATGCAATAAGTCACTATCACTGAATGTAAGAAAGAGAGTGCTGAAATGCTATGTAGAACCAGTTTTGCTGTATGGCAGTGAATCTTGGAATGTAAATGAACAAATTAAGAAGAAATTAGAAGCAACAGAGATGTGGTTCCTGAGAAGAATGTTGCGAATTCCTTGGACTGCCAGAGTAACTAACGATAACTGCCTGAAACAGGCTAATGAAACTAGAACATTATATACAACAATAAGACAGAGACAAACATCTTTCGTCGGTTACGTGATGATAAGAGAGGCATTGTAGAACATCGTAACAACTGGAGAGATCGAGGGGAAGAGAGGCAGAGGCAGACCAAGAGAAATGATGCTGGATGGATTGAGACGGTGGCATGGAGGAATATCAGCAGCAGAGTTGATCCAGAAAACCAAAGTCCGAGATCTGTGGAGAGCCATGAACACCTACGCCAGCTGGCACGGCACTTGATGATGATGATGGACAGTGAGTCAAAGGTGAATAGGTAACCTACGAGTCTAACGGCCTGGACAACGTTAAAGCGTTGTAGAGTCCGTGTTACAGCAAGAGCGATGGCCAGTACACTCCAGGCCGGTAATCACGCTAAATTACAGAGCGCGAGGTGAGCTGTGTCACCCACTTCAGGGGCTTAGGGCCCGATAACGACGCAGGACAATATTTGTAAGTAGGCAAGTGTTAGAAGTTACAATTGACTATATCATTTTGTGGTGAAGTAAATAAAGAGATTTGTGCGGCATGTTCTGTCCAGGGAAAGACGTTGTGATTTAGTGTATTCGAGTATGTGTTTAAGGTAGTTTGCCAGTGGCGCAACAGCATACCCAGATCAGTACATTGGCACTAATCTTCTACTCAGAATTATAATGAGAAGAACAAGAAAGAAAATAAAAATGGAAATTAGTGAAGAACGGTACGGTTTTATGGAAGGAAAGGGTACAAACAATGCAATATATATATATATATATATATATATATATATATTACGAACACTAATATAAAGGTCAATAGAGAAACAGAGGGACATATATTTATGCTTCATAGATTATACTAAGGCATTTGATAAAGTAAAACATGATGAGCTGATTAAAATGTTGGAAGATAACATTGATGGGAAAGATTTAAGAATAATAAAAAAAATATATACTGGAACCAAGTAGCAGCAATTAAAATGGGAAATAAAGAGGGTAGTTACGAACAGATAAAGCTAGGAGTACGACAGGGGTGTGCCTTGTCACCCGATCTCTTCTCCCTATATAGCGAAGTAATAATGAGAGAGATCAAAGAGAAGCCAGGAATACTAATCGGAGGATGTAATATAAACAATATACGCTATGCAGATGACACAGTATTGGTGGCGGATAGTGCAACAGACCTACAACAATTGTTGGACATTGTAGTATCAGAGAGTGCACAGAAAGGACCCTCCTTGAATATCAAGAAAACAGTAACAATGGTGATATCAAAGAAAATGGGGACACCAAATGTGACATAGAAATAGAGGGGTAAATTCTCAACCAAGTGGATAATTTTAGATACCTAGGGGGATTTATAACATCGGATGGAAGATGTACAACAGAGATTAAGAGCAGAATAGGGCAGACAAAAGCCGCATTTCAGAAAATGAAGAGTATCTTATGCAATAAGTCACTATCAATGAATGTAAGAAAGAGAGTGCTGAAATGCTATGTAGAACCAGTTTTGCTGTATGGCAGTGAATCTTGGAATGTAAATGAACAAATTAAGAAGAAATTAGAAGCAACAGAGATGTGGTTCCTGAGAAGAATGTTGCGAATTCCTTGGACTGCCAGAGTAACTAACGATGACTGCCTGAAACAGGCTAATGAAACTAGAACATTATATACAACAATAAGACAGAGACAAACATCTTTCGTCGGTTACGTGATGATAAGAGAGGCATTGTAGAACATCGTAACAACTGGAGAGATCGAGGGGAAGAGAGGCAGAGGCAGACCAAGAGAAATGATGCTGGATGGATTGAGACGGTGGCATGGAGGAATATCAGCAGCAGAGTTGATCCAGAAAACCAAAGTCCGAGATCTGTGGAGAGCCATGAACGCCTACGCCAGCTGGCACGGCACTTGATGATGATGATGGACAGTGAGTCAAAGGTGAATAGGTAACCTACGAGTCTAACGGCCTGGACAACGTTAAAGCGTTGTAGAGTCCGTGTTACAGCAAGAGCGATGGCCAGTCCACTCCAGGCCGGTAATCACGCTAAATTACAGAGCGCGAGGTGAGCTGTGTCACCCACTTGAGGGGCTTAGGGCCCGATAACGACGCAGGACAATATTTGTAAGTAGGCAAGTGTTAGAAGTTACAATTGACTATATCATTTTGTGGTGAAGTAAATAAAGAGATTTGTGCGGCATGTTCTGTCCAGGGAAAGACGTTGTGATTCAGTGTATTCGAGTATGTGTTTAAGGTAGTTTGCCAGTGGCGCAACAGCATACCCCGATCAGTACATTGGCACTAATCTTCTACTCAGAATTATAATGAGAAGAACAAGAAAGAAAATAAAAATGGAAATTAGTGAAGAACGGTACGGTTTTATGGAAGAAAAGGGTACAAACAATGCAATATATATATATATTACGAACACTAATATAAAGGTCAATAGAGAAACAGAGGGACATATATTTATGCTTCATAGATTATACTAAGGCATTTGATAAAGTAAAACATGATGAGCTGATTAAAATGTTGGAAGATAACATTGATGGGAAAGATTTAAGAATAATAAAAAAAATATATACTGGAACCAAGTAGCAGCAATTAAAATGGGAAATAAAGAGGGTAGTTACGAACAGATAAAGCTAGGAGTACGACAGGGGTGTGCCTTGTCACCCGATCTCTTCTCCCTATATAGCGAAGTAATAATGAGAGAGATCAAAGAGAAGCCAGGAATACTAATCGGAGGATGTAATATAAACAATATACGCTATGCAGATGACACAGTATTGGTGGCGGATAGTGCAACAGACCTACAACAATTGTTGGACATTGTAGTATCAGAGAGTGCACAGAAAGGACCCTCCTTGAATATCAAGAAAACAGTAACAATGGTGATATCAAAGAAAATGGGGACACCAAATGTGACATAGAAATAGAGGGGTAAATTCTCAACCAAGTGGATAATTTTAGATACCTAGGGGGATTTATAACATCGGATGGAAGATGTACAACAGAGATTAAGAGCAGAATAGGGCAGACAAAAGCCGCATTTCAGAAAATGAAGAGTATCTTATGCAATAAGTCACTATCAATGAATGTAAGAAAGAGAGTGCTGAAATGCTATGTAGAACCAGTTTTGCTGTATGGCAGTGAATCTTGGAATGTAAATGAACAAATTAAGAAGAAATTAGAAGCAACAGAGATGTGGTTCCTGAGAAGAATGTTGCGAATTCCTTGGACTGCCAGAGTAACTAACGATGACTGCCTGAAACAGGCTAATGAAACTAGAACATTATATACAACAATAAGACAGAGACAAACATCTTTCGTCGGTTACGTGATGATAAGAGAGGCATTGTAGAACATCGTAACAACTGGAGAGATCGAGGGGAAGAGAGGCAGAGGCAGACCAAGAGAAATGATGCTGGATGGATTGAGACGGTGGCATGGAGGAATATCAGCAGCAGAGTTGATCCAGAAAACCAAAGTCCGAGATCTGTGGAGAGCCATGAACGCGTACGCCAGCTGGCACGGCACTTGATGATGATGATGGACAGTGAGTCAAAGGTGAATAGGTAACCTACGAGTCTAACGGCCTGGACAACGTTAAAGCGTTGTAGAGTCCGTGTTACAGCAAGAGCGATGGCCAGTCCACTCCAGGCCGGTAATCACGCTAAATTACAGAGCGCGAGGTGAGCTGTGTCACCCACTTGAGGGGCTTAGGGCCCGATAACGACGCAGGACAATATTTGTAAGTAGGCAAGTGTTAGAAGTTACAATTGACTATATCATTTTGTGGTGAAGTAAATAAAGAGATTTGTGCGGCATGTTCTGTCCAGGGAAAGACGTTGTGATTCAGTGTATTCGAGTATGTGTTTAAGGTAGTTTGCCAGTGGCGCAACAGCATACCCAGATCAGTACATTGGCACTAATCTTCTACTCAGAATTATAATGAGAAGAACAAGAAAGAAAATAAAAATGGAAATTAGTGAAGAACGGTACGGTTTTATGGAAGGAAAGGGTACAAACAATGCAATATATATATATATATATATATTACGAACACTAATATAAAGGTCAATAGAGAAACAGAGGGACATATATTTATGCTTCATAGATTATACTAAGGCATTTGATAAAGTAAAACATGATGAGCTGATTAAAATGTTGGAAGATAACATTGATGGGAAAGATTTAAGAATAATAAAAAAAATATATACTGGAACCAAGTAGCAGCAATTAAAATGGGAAATAAAGAGGGTAGTTACGAACAGATAAAGCTAGGAGTACGACAGGGGTGTGCCTTGTCACCCGATCTCTTCTCCCTATATAGCGAAGTAATAATGAGAGAGATCAAAGAGAAGCCAGGAATACTAATCGGAGGATGTAATATAAACAATATACGCTATGCAGATGACACAGTATTGGTGGCGGATAGTGCAACAGACCTACAACAATTGTTGGACATTGTAGTATCAGAGAGTGCACAGAAAGGACCCTCCTTGAATATCAAGAAAACAGTAACAATGGTGATATCAAAGAAAATGGGGACACCAAATGTGACATAGAAATAGAGGGGTAAATTCTCAACCAAGTGGATAATTTTAGATACCTAGGGGGATTTATAACATCGGATGGAAGATGTACAACAGAGATTAAGAGCAGAATAGGGCAGACAAAAGCCGCATTTCAGAAAATGAAGAGTATCTTATGCAATAAGTCACTATCAATGAATGTAAGAAAGAGAGTGCTGAAATGCTATGTAGAACCAGTTTTGCTGTATGGCAGTGAATCTTGGAATGTAAATGAACAAATTAAGAAGAAATTAGAAGCAACAGAGATGTGGTTCCTGAGAAGAATGTTGCGAATTCCTTGGACTGCCAGAGTAACTAACGATGACTGCCTGAAACAGGCTAATGAAACTAGAACATTATATACAACAATAAGACAGAGACAAACATCTTTCGTCGGTTACGTGATGATAAGAGAGGCATTGTAGAACATCGTAACAACTGGAGAGATCGAGGGGAAGAGAGGCAGAGGCAGACCAAGAGAAATGATGCTGGATGGATTGAGACGGTGGCATGGAGGAATATCAGCAGCAGAGTTGATCCAGAAAACCAAAGTCCGAGATCTGTGGAGAGCCATGAACGCCTACGCCAGCTGGCACGGCACTTGATGATGATGATGGACAGTGAGTCAAAGGTGAATAGGTAACCTACGAGTCTAACGGCCTGGACAACGTTAAAGCGTTGTAGAGTCCGTGTTACAGCAAGAGCGATGGCCAGTCCACTCCAGGCCGGTAATCACGCTAAATTACAGAGCGCGAGGTGAGCTGTGTCACCCACTTGAGGGGCTTAGGGCCCGATAACGACGCAGGACAATATTTGTAAGTAGGCAAGTGTTAGAAGTTACAATTGACTATATCATTTTGTGGTGAAGTAAATAAAGAGATTTGTGCGGCATGTTCTGTCCAGGGAAAGACGTTGTGATTCAGTGTATTCGAGTATGTGTTTAAGGTAGTTTGCCAGTGGCGCAACAGCATACCCCGATCAGTACATTGGCACTAATCTTCTACTCAGAATTATAATGAGAAGAACAAGAAAGAAAATAAAAATGGAAATTAGTGAAGAACGGTACGGTTTTATGGAAGAAAAGGGTACAAACAATGCAATATATATATATATTACGAACACTAATATAAAGGTCAATAGAGAAACAGAGGGACATATATTTATGCTTAATAGATTATACTAAGGCATTTGATAAAGTAAAACATGATGAGCTGATTAAAATGTTGGAAGATAACATTGATGGGAAAGATTTAAGAATAATAAAAAAAATATATACTGGAACCAAGTAGCAGCAATTAAAATGGGAAATAAAGAGGGTAGTTACGAACAGATAAAGCTAGGAGTACGACAGGGGTGTGCCTTGTCACCCGATCTCTTCTCCCTATATAGCGAAGTAATAATGAGAGAGATCAAAGAGAAGCCAGGAATACTAATCGGAGGATGTAATATAAACAATATACGCTATGCATATGACACAGTATTGGTGGCGGATAGTGCAACAGACCTACAACAATTGTTGGACATTGTAGTATCAGAGAGTGCACAGAAAGGACCCTCCTTGAATATCAAGAAAACAGTAACAATGGTGATATCAAAGAAAATGGGGACACCAAATGTGACATAGAAATAGAGGGGTAAATTCTCAACCAAGTGGATAATTTTAGATACCTAGGGGGATTTATAACATCGGATGGAAGATGTACAACAGAGATTAAGAGCAGAATAGGGCAGACAAAAGCCGCATTTCAGAAAATGAAGAGTATCTTATGCAATAAGTCACTATCAATGAATGTAAGAAAGAGAGTGCTAAAATGCTATATAGAACCAGTTTTGCTGTATGGCAGCGAATCTTGGAATGTAAATGAACAAATTAGGAAGAACTTAGAAGCAACAGAGATGTGGTTTTTAAGACGAATGTTGCGAATTCCTTGGACTGCCAGAGTAACTAACAACGAGTGCCTGAAAGAGGCTAATGTAACTAGAACACTATATACAACAATAAGAAAGAGACAAACAGCTTTCTTTGGTCATGTGATGAGAAGAGAGGCATTGGAGAACATCGTGACAACTGGAAAGATCAAGGGGAAGAGAGACAGAGGCAGACCAAGAGAAATGATGCTGGACGGATTGAGACGGTGGCATGGAGGAATATCATCAGCAGAGTTGTTCCAGTAAACCAAAGACCGAGATCTGTGGAGAGCCATGAACGCCTACGCCAACCGGCACGGCACTTGATGATGATGATGTCGTGAAGTGTACCTCATGGCATAGGGAAAGAGTGTCACACGAAAGGACGTGACACGCGTGACTTTAGGTCATGAACTGGAACGCCGAGATGGCCACCGGAGCCAACCCACGTGATCGCGAAGGTGACAGGGCATTCGAGCCATGGACTTCGTTCTGTGCGGACGTACCACGAGAGCCGAAGATGGTGATGGCCAAAGATTGTGCCTACCATTTTAATAGATTGTGTAGCAGTGTTATATATTGTGTATTGTAGCATACGTGACTGTGATAATGTCTAATCTAGAGTGTTGATTATACAGGAAAACCTACTCGTGTGTCCGAGTCACATCTGTGTCTGAGTGTAGCGTTGTATTCAAGTGTAAGCTGATGCAGTTGGTAGAGAATGGCAGAGTTTCCAATTAGCCAGACAAGGCGGAACGATTATCAGAAAACGCAGATGAATACTCAAATAACAGAGCCTGTCCCTTTGTGTGGACGACGAAGCCGAGAAAGTAGTAACCACGGTGATGATATGAACGGGAGGCGAGAAGTTATAATTGATATCCCTAGGCATCTGTGAATTCACCTAATCCCGTCTTTCGCACCCTGGCAGTGCCCTTTCTGTTGTGTGAACAAGTCTGTCAATTTGCCAATTATGTGAACAGCTGGACAGTGGTTTCCACAGTGATCAATGTTTGATGTTTGCTTCAGCAACAGTCTTTGTTATATCACACTGAGGTTCTGTCTGATGTGGGTCACTGACAAACACGAGAAGAGGCAGCAGTTGATGATGGAAACGTTGGATAATACTCTCTCTCTCTCTGTCTCTGTCTGTCTGTCTGTCTGTCTGTCTGTCTGTCTGTCTGTCTGTCTCTCTCTCTCTCTCTCTCTCTCTCTCTCTCTCTCTCTCTCTCTCTCTCTCTCTCTCTCTCTCTCTCTCCTGTTTCTAATGGTATATATTTCACTTTCACCCTGCCGCGAATAGTACCATCTATATTGAGACGCTTTGCAGGTTTGTTGAAGACGGAGACAGAGAGCATATGGGAGTATTCCGAGTGTGGTCATGCAGTTCTTGAATTAACTCTCTCCGTCTGTTCTATATTAATCTATTTAAGATTAAGCTGAATACATACAACGTCCAAGGTTCTTGTTGTATCGCGTTACAAAGAAGTTTCTAAAGGTAAAGAAAGATATCTATATACACCATTTTGTAAAGTTTATTTTTCCATGCCGTTGGGCGTACCGAATATATTATGTTGGCCACATATACGAAAGGAGGTTGTTAAGTAACAGTAATTTTACCAATAACATTTTATAATTGTGCGAACCAGAAATTGTGCGTGTTATTTCTCAACATAGTGCCTCTGTCTGACAAAACGCTTCGTTCACTAGCTTGTTGATTTCTTCCAGGGGGGAAAAAGATTTTCTGTGCGACCTTAAACCAATTTTGCATCTCATCCATCACCCCATCTGCAAACCTTCGACCATGTAAAATTTCTTTCAAAGATCCAAACAAGTGAAAGTCCAATGGCCTCAAATCTGGACCGTTTGCTGGATGTTTCAAGACCTCAGATTGCAGAGTATGTAGTATATCCAATGTATGCGCAGCCGTATAAGGGCAGGCGTTGTCTTGCAGCAATAATTCTCCTTCTGAAAGAAGTTCCCGTATTTCGATCGTATCATGGGCGTCAGTTTAATCACTAGCATGTCACTGTATCGAACATTAGTTAAGTTTTACCCGCTTCCTGGAAATGCACCACTGTGTGGTCCTTGATATCCCAAAACATGGCCATCTTGACTCTCTTTCCCTGTGGATTCACTAAGAAGTTCATCAGTGCCATATTGTCTTCCGCTTTGAAACCTTTCTACCCATCCATACACCCCCCCCCCCCTTTCCAACTCAAACAATTGTCGCCATGCAGAACCATTATTCTTCTGTAGATTTAACAGGTTTCACACCTTATGACCAAAAAAAAAAAGAAAATTAATAACGCCTCATTGTTCTTCCAAGGTGAGAATCGATAGTGTGGCAGTCATTTTATAATCGCTACTGCGCATGCACAAACTACTCGTTCCCCACGACCCATAGATGTGGTATTGCTTAGGAGCCAGTTTGTGTCCTGAATTAAGATTTTCCATTGTCAATACTCGTCCACGCGCTTTTAATAACATTCCTGTGACTTAATAACGCTCGATTATATATATATATATATATATATATATATATATATATATATATATATATATATATATATATATATATATATATATATATAGACCACTCTGCGATATAGTCAGTATCACGCTGGCTGCCTTTTCTTCCGAGAACATTTACTGTTGCCCATTTAAGGATGAAGAGCCGAGATGGCATAGTAGTCAGACATCTGTCTCCCGATCGGAAAATCCTGGGTTCAAATCCTTATTGAGGCTGGCTATGAAAATTTCATTGGACTTCCAGGTGATCGTTTGTTGGTTACTAAACATTTCTGAGATCTGTTGGTGTGTTTATTATTTGAACCATTGTTGGTTTATAAACATTTCTGAGACTTATAAGTAAGTAAAGTGAGGGACCCTTTAATTGGACGGCCATAGTAACTAACAACTATTGCCAGTTGGGGGGGGGGGGGGGCTAAAGAAAGCAGAATATTATACACAACTATAATACGGAGACACAGCAGTGACAGACCAGATTGTATTTGTGAGTTAAGTATTTCTTTTTGCCGTTTTCTTCTTCCGAAGAATAATTTTCTCGAAACTTCTGAGCGTGTGTATGTGTCTGTTTAATGTCGAGCTACAAGTGTCTTTTTACGTTCATTTTATCTTATAAATGACAAGAAAATGAATAGGAAAACAAAGCGAAAGAGAATTTTTATTGCAGCGGCCATATTACTGACGACAAAGAAAAATAATAACAGCAGATTGGACGTGAAAAAAAAGGTTTACAAAGCTGATAAAACTGCCATATGAAGGATCGCGGGTCATTGTGATATTACAAGGACTATATTTCTCGCTTTCTACTTCTCCGCCTATTGCTCCACATTTTCTCAATGTTTAAGTTATTCTTTTACTGTCTTCTTCTTTTTCTTTCCAGTATCTACTCCCGTCTCCTCCTTCCACTCTTTCTTCTTCACCTCCTCACCCTACCCTCCTCATCATCATCATCATTCTTTCTTTCTTCTTCTTCTTCTTCTTCTTCTTCTTCTTCTTCTTCTTCTTCTTCTTCTTCTTCTTCTTCTTCTTCTTCTTCTTCTTCTTCAGCCGTCTAAGATTGTAAGAATATTTGCTGTTCCAAGTGTTGCTCATACCCGATTATACCACACTAATCTTCACCATTTAGATTGTTCTGACACAGACTCTGTGTCTTTCCAGTCTCTTCACGGATACCAACTGGATCTTCAACCAACTGGGACTTCAGTTGTCCCAGTATTGGCGTAATGTGTCTGTCTGTTTGTCTGCATCTACTCGTTCAATATGATGAGAACACCAAAGTCTGCTGGAGTCAGTGACGCTGCCAGCTAGTGGATGTTTCCATGTTTGCATTACATTTGGGTCATTTTGACTCTCGCCACGTCTTCAACATTTGACAGGTTATCACGATACTGGAGGTCGTCGAACCGAAAGATCAAAGGACAGAGATCGGCAGTCTATACCGCTATAACTTGTTTGCTGTGAGAACGGGGTCCCGATCACACACGATCGGAGCTCGTTGAAATACGGGGAACGGAGGTCCCGAGAAAAACGGAAAAACGATCTCAACTAGAATTGTCTATATCAAAGGAGATTGTCGGCATGTTTTTGTACAAGAATCAAAAGACGAGAAAAGAGCAGGGGCTACCTGGTTGGGAGAAAAACAAGTGACGTCTTACAGGCAAATTATATGTTGGCTGAAAATAACGCTTTACATTCAGTGTGCTAACGAGAATTACACGGAGAGGAAGTGTTTATCTATTCGTGGTCCCAATTAGAAAAGGAATTACGAGGTCCCGGGTTGCTTAGAGGCAACGGACATTTGTACTGGATGTGCATATGTATTCCAATTCAGGACAACAATAGTTTTTATAAGGTAGTTAGTGCTTTAGCTTGGTAATCGAGCATAGTGAACTTACGGGTGTGACCCTGGTATAAGAGTGTCGGCAGCAAAAGGCTGATGCGTGACTTTGGTTGTGTCTAGTGATGTGTCATTGCACACGGTAGGGTAAGAACAATGACATGAAAAGATAGGTCTATGCTAGGATATTCTGGTAGAGGCGTATATTGGGGTGTCTGTGCTTTTCCTTTGGCATTTCTTTCATTTACCTCGTCTATGGTAATGTGATGGACTTCTCTGTCTTATGCCAGAGTTCAGTTCTATGAAAATATAGATGTTACTATCTGAGTACGGCCTTAGGCCTATACTCACCTATACTGAGTCTGAGTCGGGTTGATATCACCTGGTGTCATCTCTTCGACAGGTTCCACGGAAAGTGAATTTACCTACCACACTGAGAAGAAGCAAATGGCACTATTCTGGTGCAGAGCTAACTGATCTCAAGATTTGAATTCTGTGTATAGGAAGTTCAGAAAATTACTGAGATACTTGACCGAAAGATAATAGTCACTAGAAGAGAAACGACTCAGTGGATATATTACCCACCACCACCACTAAAGTATGAACAATAACATTGATCTAAAACAAAAAAGCTACAGAAAGGAAAAAACTTTAACATAATGATATTTTCCTTGCTTAAATGAACAGTTCGTGTATGGACAGACAGCAGTGTGTCGGCGATATATATATATTTGTTTGGACAGTGTTGGTGTTCGTTCCGCAATGGATTATATTAACTATTTGAATTGTGTGTGTGTAGAGTTAGAGGACACGAAATAATCAATATCACTCAGTGGTGACCAGACTTTCAAACGTTCCAGGACAGTTTGGAATAAGTCAACAATCGGTCAGACGGACACATCATCGGGTGAGCTCCTTCAAGTTCTGTGCTGTGGTGTATTTGAATGGCCGTAGGATGATGAGGAATGTGATGCTGATCCTAGACTAAAGAATCCTATCTCACGATAGACTACACCACAGATTTCTATACACATACACTACACCCACCTGACATAGTTTTCTTCATTAAAGATATTATTAATTGTTGGAGGAAAGTGTTGTGTGGGTATGTTTTGGAGGAATAAGAAAAGAGAGAGAGAGAGAGAGAGAGAGAGAGAGAGAGAGAGAGAGAGAGAGAGAGAGAGAGAGTCAGAGAGAGAGAGAGAGAGAGAGAGAGAGAGAGAGAGATCATAAGACAGAACGGGGGGTATGTAGACAAAGGTACGGCAGTAGTCCAAAACTAAAAAGAGGATTTAAAAGGTGTGCTTGTTGATTCTGCTTTCCCCCCAGGGACGACAAGTGACACAGGTTTACATTTTCCTCTAAGCATCCAGAGAATTTAGGTCTTCTTTTTTTTTTAAAGCATACTTTATTTTAAAGGTAACGCTTAAAGAAGAATTCTTAGAATATCGTGGTCCAAGAATCAGAAAAATACTGACATTGTTTAAGACCTCAACATCGAAGAAAACTCGCTCATAGACAGCATCAATCTATCCGAAAACGCAATATGTTGGTGAAACTAAAGGCCTCATTGATATGGAAAGAATAGTGAAAGAAGATGGGCACGGGATATACTAGACATCTTAGTGATGAACGTATATGCGGAGGAGAAAGGAGAGTGGACTGTTGGGCGAGACGTGATGAGAGGAACGGTCTGCGAAGTAGCTCTAGATGATGGCAATTCACTCAAATTACACATACGTTAAGTACGGTTTTCTGCCTGCTAGATGATGGCAATTCAATCAAAGGACACATGCGCTAGGTACTGTTTTCTGACTGCTAGATGATGGTAGCCGGCCTCTCTGGCCGAGGGGTTACACCACTTTCTCCGTAATCCCGTTTATCACGCAGAGTCTCGTAGCGGGCGAGAACTGGAAGCGGTTCTACCCCCGCTGGTGACTTGCGGGATAACTGAGCCGGCCGCTCAGAAAGCAATGGCAAACTACTGAGCGTAATCTTGCCAAGAAATCAACAGACAGCTGAAAGATGCTTCTGTTGACAGCGATGTCCTGTAAAGGATATGCGAATTAAAAAAAAAAAAAAAAAAAAAAAAGATGATGGTAATTCAATACATACGCTAGGTACTGTTTTCTGACTGCTAGATGATGGTAATTCAATACACACGCTAGGTACTGTTTTCTGACTGCTAGATGATGGTAATTCAATACATACGCTAGGTACTGTTTTCTGACTGCTAGATGATGGTAATTCAATACATACGCTAGATACTGTTTTCTGACTGCTAGATGATGGTAATTCAATACATACGCTAGGTACTGTTTTCTGACTGCTAGATGATGGTAATTCAATACATACGCTAGGTACTGTTTTCTGACTCCTAGATGATGGTAATTCAATCCAAGGACACATACGCTAGGTACTGCTTTTTGACAAAAGCCGGCATTTTTTTTTTTTTTTTTGGAATCTGTAGGCCAGTGGTTTTCAACCTTTTCTGGCCCATGCACCCCTTCACCATATGTTCAGAATGTCATCCCCCCACCCCTTTCGTTTTTACTGCCAATAAATCCTCCCCCTCCCCGCCCCTACACAATATAAATAAAACTGGAAGCTAAATTTAATAACACATACTAGAACTAGTCTAGACGTCTACATAAAACGTGATTTGCGGGTCTACTAGCGTAAAGTATGGAGGGAAACAACAATATCCAGTAATCGGTTCTTGTATTAAGGCGATCTTGCAATAATCTGAATTCCCCCACCCCCACCCCACCCCAACCCCAAGCTACGCCTTGAAACCATACCCACCCCACCCCCCACCCCCCCCCCCCCCCCCACCCCCCGGCTGAGAACCTCTGCTGTAGGCCTCCAATGGGGCTAGTATTCCTGATATATGAAACATTGTGATTCCCAGTAGTCATGTATACACAGGCAGCAGATTTTGCTTTCCTGTCTCACATGCAAAGGTAACATGTCACGAGATGGAGAATGTTCTCTCAATGTATCTTTGTTCATCGAAGTGAGGAAGAGAATTCTTAACTGATTAAGTGCCATGGGATGATTAATCGTCTTAAGTCACTTCCCATGCCTGCCATGGGCTTATATATCTCTGAAATGTTGTCATTGTGTTATAATACAAGATGTCTGCTACCATATTAACAACTTTTAAGTCATAATTGTGACACACCCTTACTTCCCCTTTTCTCCCCATCGATATTTGTTTGATTCAAACCTACATTTTGTTTGGCACTTAATCTGCTAAGACCTATACAGAGCCAATTATGTTGTAAAGCCGAGAGTCATGGACAATTAGCTGACAAGGGTTGCTGTTAAAGCTGTGGAAATGTCGTTTTATAGAAGAATTATGAGAACACTGTGGACGGATAGAATGACCAGTGCAGACATCTGGAAAGAATTTCCTTGCAAACAATCAATGAACAAGCAGATGATACACAGCCACACAACTACTCAACCAACCAACCAACCAACCAACCAACCAACCAATCAACCAACACATGGCGTTATTTATTTGACTGATTCAATGCCAAAGAAACATTAGGTTTATACCAAACGTGGTACAAAATTAAATAAACAAATATTAACATGAATATTTCCGTTCACTGAGACTGAATCTGCAGCAGATACCACAAAACAAAACATAGAGCACGATGACCCTTGCATGGCGATATATCGTGGTTCTTTCCACAAGGGAGGCAGCATTTTGCAATATATTATCTTCCGGTGCTGAATCGGTTAATTTGCACTGTTCTGTAAAAACAAAAGGATTTGTTCTGTTGCTTGTTTAAACTCAGACCTCGTTCTGTTTTATGTTGATGTTTCACTTTAGGCTGTATGTTATTTACAGATTAAAATGTAAATTAGAGAACTCAGCATCCAGCTTCTAATTATAATCTGTGAAATACAGTATTATATTTTGTCATTTTAAACCGCGAGTGCAAGGTGATGTTGAATCAACATCAACCGACAGATCTCCAGTCAGGCTTTGAAAGACATCTAACACGAGCTGTGGCCATGTCTTGGCAACCCCATCAAGACACAATTGTGTTTCTGAATATTTACTGACGTTTCCATGTCGAAAATGTTGTCAGAAGTAAAGGGGCGGAGGATGTGATGTTGGCATACACATGGGCTTGAATCATATATCCAATGTGCCTCAAGGTGTAGACCAAGAGCCGTTACTCACGAACCAAAATGTCGCGAGGCAGTGTACACCCTCAGATGTTCTTTCACCTTCGAACGAAAAATTATCCTTGTCTTACCGAGGAATGGATGATTGCTTGTGACTCCGGCAAACTGAGTTCCATCCTTCAAGCCCTATGCACTGTAGTGTACCCGAAAATCCGATGGCATGTGTACTGTTGCCTGGTTCTGTCGAAATGGATCTCCAGTCTTAAGAGTGAAGACGTCTAACTTGAGCTATAGTCATGCATTCGAAACTCTATCAAGACGAAATTTTCTGAATATTTATTGAAGGTTCTAGATGGCTAGCACCATATACCTAATATCCACGAGTGTATAAAATGGTGCCTGACTTACGACCCAAACTGTCTCTGGGCAGTGCACGTGCTAAGGTTGTCTTCACTTCGGGAAAAAAAAAATTCTTCTTGTCTTACCAAGAAATTGTTGGTTGGTGGTGATTCCTCCGGTAAAACTGAAATCCAACCCTGAAGTCGATGCTTTGGCATTCGTGTTGTCTGAGCCCCGAAAATGTTGGGCACTTATCAGTGTGAGGACAGTGGACGTTACAATACTTGTTCGTTTGATTATGTACCAATGTGTGGTGCAAACATACTTTTTGTTGACACTGAATCAGTTACAGATAGTCAGTCAACAGATCATCCTCATTGCACATCACTCAATAAGTGCTCATATCCTGTCCACAGTATCTCCCTCAGTGTGTAGCGAATGACGATACCAGTTCCGTGTTGTATGTTCTTGAAGTCTGGTCAAAGTTCCAGAATAACATCCATCCGTTGAGTTATTGGGTACATTTAGAGTTCCTTACATGAATCCTTTCGTACATGTATATGTTAATGGTCTAGAAATATTGCCATCAATGTCGGCTTCTTCATGTCAGACAACACTAGGGGTCCATTCTACTGCAAAATTTGGGCTTTCTGACATTTTTAATATCTCATGTTTAATCCATGCGTTTTGTTTCGTTTGCTTCAAAGGCATTCGTTACATTATAGCAGTCTATGCCATCGTTTGGTTACATCCTTCTGTCACGGAGTGACAAATTAAAATCATCATAGTTATCTTCTTGCCGGTCTCCCTAGCTGAGGGGTTAACAGCTTTCTCCGTAACCCCGAATACTCTCGTGGTTGACCGTGAGCGCACGTGTCGCTCAGAATGTCGTGGCGTGCTGATGAGCGTAATCTTGCCTAGGAATCAACATACAGCTAAAAGATGCTGGTGTTGACCGCAATATCCTGAAACAGGATGGAAACGCGGAAAAAAAATAGTTATCTTCTTCCACTTCTGCCGTCAAGCGTCTTGGGGGAGGGGGGGGGGGAGATAATGGCGCTCAAGTGCCCGCTGGACGGCACTAGATAGTGTCATTGTATGTGATTGTGCAATGCCTTTGATGTCGTCAATCCATATTCGTCTTGAGCGCCCTCTTAGTCTCGTCGCAGATGATCTTTGATGTAGGATCAATTATGGTAGTTGATGGTGTTGCATTCTAACGACATGGCCAAACCACAGGGTGTTAATCCCACTGTCTGTCTAATAACATCATTTCTTACTCGGTCTCGGATTGTTAAGTTGGCAGCTCTCCTCAGGCATCTCATTTCACAGGTGATGATTTTGCAAAAGTATGGTTTGGATAAAGTCCAAGTTTGAGATTGGTATGCTGTTTATTATCTGTCGTTTTGCGGACATGGGTATATTTGGACGTTTCAGTATGGGTGATAGTTGATATGTAAGTAAGTGCATTAGCTTTTTGACATTTGATTTCAATTTCTCTGTCCAATCTGCCATCTTCTGTGATCACACTTCCAAGATATCTGATGTCTTTAATTTGTTTCTGAGGTGTGCTATTTATCTGTACACTTAGGGGACCAGGAGATCTGCTAACCTGCATTACTTCGGTTTTGGCTGTATTTATACTCATATTGTATCTGCTGCATGTTGAACTCAGATTATTAATAGGATTTTGCAGTCTGCCCTCTTCGCTATGAAACAGGCTCTGGCCGTCTGCAAATAGAAGTTCATTTATTTCCTGTGTATCAGTTGTTTCATCTGAAGTAAAGAGTTCTAAATTTTCTGAATCTGTTCTGTCAAGGCCTGCTTCTTTTGATATTCTGTCTATTTTTTTCCGCGTTTCCTTTTAACTCCTGTTTTCCCACAGGACCAAATAGCTTCTGTGGTTATTCCACCTGGACCGGGTGATTTGTTTTAAGAATTTTCTGTATAAATGCTTTGACTTCTGCAGGGATGAAGTTTGGTTCTTGTTGTCCGTGGCTTTTAGGCACAAAAGTGAGGTTTTCTATGTTATGTGTGGGGTTAAGTAGTTCTTGAAAGTATTCTGCCCACCTTGCTAGTTTTTGTTCTGGATTAAATAATGGTATACCTCTTTTGATGTTTATGATGGTGGTTGGGTTGTAGGATGTATCTCTGTTTTTCATTTTACTGACACGTTTATAAAATTCTCTTGGGTTGTCAGTTCTAAGGGTCGCCATCTGTTCACCGTATATTCTCCGGGATTCATCTTTAGATTCTCCAATTGTTCGTTTGGCATTTCATCGTGCTATTCTATAAGTAACATAGTCTTGTTCAGATTTAGTTGTGATGCAGATTTGAACGCTACCTTCTTATTGAATACGTTATGTTTAACCTCGTTGTTCCACCAAGCTGTTCTTAATCTTGTGTCCTGACCTACTTTCTTGGGTCCACATTTATTTTCCTCCCGCCCCCGCTCCGAAATTCACAGGAACTGGTTTGTATAACTCACCTTCCATTCTACACAAGCAGAAACCATCGGGATGGGTAATTACCATATTAGAATTCCACATCATTGGGAGGGCAGAGTTTCCATGGCTATAGCTACCGATGACCTACACTGCACACCCTGAGAGGCTGCAAGTCTCACAGCTATTCGCTCTGTGACCTCAGACAATGAGCGCACAAGTTGCTCTGGCGACATTCTGGGACATAAATAGTTAAATAGTTATTCTTAAAAGTATAAACGTCGATGCTAGATATTCAGTCAACCAATCGCTGAATGACATGCGCGTAGTTATACAGTTATCTATAAATAACAGACCGGAGCATTATGTATTCGTGTGTCGAGTAAGACCATAGTCTACTCTTGCAAAGGATAGGTGCTGAAAACGGTGGTAGCCAGCCAGGAGGCGCACCACAGAAATCAGGCTGCCACGCAATAACGCCGTGAATTATGTCGACAATTGCTACATGTTATGGTGCTCGCCCTGCTCTGGTCCCACAGACAGGTGCAGTGCCGGGCCTTATGCCTCGTAAGGGTCTAACCACAAATAATGGAGGTCCTTCTCAGATGTCCAGCGGAGCCAGAAGGCCTGACAATAGATCGTCTGGCCGTACCAAACAAAGACTTAAAATAATGCACTGGAATGCAGAGGGTATCACCAAAAAACGAATAGAACTAGAAAACATCTTGGCCAATGAAAATGTAAGTGTATGCTGCTTGCAAGAAACTCACCTGAACGAAAATATAGCCTTCAAAATCAGAGGCTACCAGTGTTACCGATCTGACCGAAAGGAAAGGCGAAAGGGTGGGATACTGAATCTTGTCAAAAACAACATTCCTGCTTCCCAAATTGAAGTTCACGTGGAAGGGGCTGAGTATCAGGCACTTAAACTTAAAACAGGCAATACAGACTTTCACCTGATCAATTACTACTGTCCAAATGACCGCCCACGGGCACTGGACACACTACCATTAAAAGGAGAAATGATTGTGTGTGGCGACTTCAACAGCCATTCGCAGAGCTGGGGCTATGATCACATGGACCAGAGAGGAGAGAGATTGGAAGATTGGCAGGATGAGAATAGATTCATCCTGATTAACAAGCCGTCTGATCCACATACCTTCTACTCGAGATCATGGCACTCTACAACTACACCTGACCTGGCGTTTCATTCACCAGACCTGGAGTGGAACATTACACGAATTGTTGGGAAACAACTTGGTGGCAGTGACCATCGGCCAGTCTTTCTAACTGTAGAAAATGAACTTGTAAGTGAAAGCAGCACCCTCTCGAGGTGGAACTACAAGAAAGCAGACTGGGCAATGTACAAGCATCGCACCAGCATACTGGTTAAAAACCTGAACACTGAGAAGGACATAAATAAAGTGGTTGAAGAGTTTGGGAAATGCATACTGCAGGCAGCACGAGAAACAATACCAAGAGGAACCCGTAAACATTATAAACCTTACTGGAATAGTGAACTAGAACAGTTGCATAATGATGTGGATGTATGTAGAAAACAAGCAGAGGCCAATCCCAGCCAAGAGCACCACAATAAATATCAGCACGCAAAAGCCAAATTTCAAAGGGCCCAACTGCAGGCTAAACGGAAAAGCTGGCAGGAGAAAACAGAGTCACTGAACTTTGAAAGAGACACAAGGAAGTTATGGAGGCTAATAAAACAGCTTAACGATGAGGGCACAGGGAGAAACTCAAAAATTGCGCTACATAAAGACGGAAACATCTTAACAGGAAAGCAAGCAGCTGACCATTTTGCGGACTCATTCGCACAAGATAACAATATTGAAATTAGTCCAGAGAAACAACAAGAGATTCGAGAGAAATGGCAAAATACAGGATAGAAGGAAATTGTACATGAGGTTATGGAGACACCTATCACATTCAGTGAACTGGAGCTAGCCATATCAAAACTGAAAATGAGAAAATCACCAGGAGCTGATGGTATCTCCAATGAAATGATCAGGAACCTAGGAACAGAGGCCAAAGCAAAGCTGCTACAGATCTTTAATAATACATGGACCTTAGGCAGTGTTCCACAAGTCTGGAGAGAAGCAATCATGATACCCCTCCTAAAATCTGGGAAAGACAGTTCCATTGCCTCCAGCTACAGACCCATTAGCCTCACCAGTTGTCTCTGCAAAACAATGGAACGCGTCATCAATCACAGACTACAGTGGTACATTGAAAGTGAAAACATCCTTGTGCCACAACAGGCTGCCTTTAGGCAGTGCTACTCTACGGAAGATCAGACAACCTACCTCTCTCAAGAAGTTGAGGATGCATTCCAAGAGAAGAAGCTGGTACTTGCGGCTTGGATAGATCTGAAGAAAGCCTTTGACAAAGTCTGGAAAGAAGGTCTGATGAAGAAACTGAGAAACTGTAAAGTCAATGGAAGAATGTACAAATGGGTAAAAGCATACTTGCACAACAGAAGAGCCCGAGTACAGATAGACGGTTTCAAGAGCAAGAAAGTACTATTCCGTCACGGTGTTCCCCAGGGCGGAGTCCTGTCCCCAACACTTTTTCTAATCTTCATCAATGATCTTGTTGCTAATCTACCCGATGGAATTAAAGCGGCAATGTACGCTGATGACCTGGTTTTGTGGAGCGCAAATGAACATGCATCAGTGGCCACCATATTGCTACAGAGAGCTGTAGATACATTTGTTGCATGGGCGGATAGATGGTGTATCAGCATAAACACTGACAAGTGCAGCACCACTCTATTTACCCTTTCTCCGAAACAAAAGGCAGGGAGCATTCAGATAAATGGAACACCCCTAAGAGAAGATAAAGAACCAACATACCTTGGTGTAACATTCGACGACAAGCTGACATGGAGAAAACACGTCAAAAAAGCAGTAGCAAAAGCCAGAAGGAAAATTGCCATCCTGAGAAAGCTAACTGGAACCACGTGGGGAGCCAGTGGGAAAATACTTAGCAAAGTTTATCAACAGAGCATACGACCACACTTGGAATACGGGTCAACTGCGTGGTGTTCAGCATCAAAAACTACATTGCAGGAGCTGGACAAGGTGCAAAATCAAGCTCTTAGAGTCATCACAGGAGGGATGAGATCAACCCCTATAGTAGCAATGGAGAAAATGGGGAGGACACAAGCTTTAAGAGAACGCAGAGATACAAAAACACTAATACAAGCAGAAAAGTTTCTCAGCTTGCCAGGCCACCCTATGAAGAACCGATTTGAAAACTTAGCTATGGGGCGGTTGAAAAGAAGTAGTTTCATCCACCAGGCCAAACAACTCTGCAGAGAAACCATCGATCTTCACACAGTTGGTATCCCCCTGACAACTATTCCAGTGCGAACCCCGTGGAAAGATGAACATAGAATATCGCTACAAATCCAGTCAAAAGTGAGAGGAATATTTGACAAGGAAGAACAGAACAGTGTACAGCGCAGAACAGCCACTCTCAGCTTCCTTGATGACGAATACCCACATGACCTCTGGATCCGAGTCTACACAGATGGATCAGCACAAAATGCTGTTCGAAATGGAGGAGCGGGAGTGTACATAGAATACCCAAATAATACTAGAGACACGGCCAGAATTCCAACAGGAAAGTACTGCCATAACTATGATGCTGAAATTGAGGCAATCAAGATAGCCACAGAGAAATTACAAAATACCAGCCATGGTACACAACCTGTGGTGATATTGACAGATGCAAAATCCGTAATAGAGGCGCTCCTGTCTGGGAAATTGCCAGTTCTGCGGACACTACTTTCTGAACTTAGCAGTCAGCGTAAGATCACCATACAGTGGATACTATCCCACTGTAGAGTCCCCGGAAACGACAAAGCTGATCGATTGGCTAAGGAAGGAGCAAAAGAAGAACAACCTGATGTGCCTATTACATACCACCAAAATAAAAGAATGATCAAATCAATCAGAAGGCCACCAAACCTTACTCAAGACGACTACCACGTTATGGACAGACCAGAACAGGTCATTCTTCTGCGCCTCAGAACAGGGCACAATAGATTACGCAACCACATGTATACAAAATTCAAGATTGGTGACTCAGCCATGTGCACATGTGGTTTGGCGTCGCAGACAGCAGAGCACATACTCCAGGATTGCCCAATCTACAACATACCCAGGCGAACCTTCTGGCCTAGAGAGACAACAATGGAAGATAAACTCTATAGACCGCTGCATGAACTAAAAAAAGACTGTTAGATTCATACAAGAGACAACATTTCAGTTATAAACATATTTCAGGCGAACGAAAGAAGAAGAAGAAGTTAGCCAATCGCTGCATGGAACATGCGTATAGTTATTCAGTTATCCAATCGCTGAATGATACATGCGCATCGGTCACACGCTGAGTTTCTCTCATTTCATTATTATGCATCTGATGATGACAATCGAGAGACGCGATGATCCAAGAAAGAAGAAATACAGCAAAGAAAACTAATTACAAAGTGGCTAAAGAAGCTTGCTGTCATGAAAATCTGGTTTCCTAGTCTCAGAAGCCGGTATTGAGTTGTTTAAAAAAAAATATGCAAACAGATTTTGCAGACCAGTCAGGCAGTAATAATAATCACCTTGCATTTGGAGTTCATAAAACAGGTATGTTTTTCTCTTCAAGAAAACCAGATGCGCGGTGGTTTTAGCCTCGGAAACAAGTTAAAGGCAGCGCATTAAAAGTAGATTTACATTCAATACAGGAAGTGCGGGAACATGTTGCTTGGTGCATATGGTTACAAAGGCAGTGGCCTGAGTTTCATCGTTAGCAATGGAAGAATATTTTTCCATGTGCTGATGGTGTGTAGCGGTTTCAAACCCTACACCGGTCACTTGAATTAAAATGTTGACTTCTCGCCATTGAATTTGGAAGGTAAATTACAAGTACCTTAGAAGTCGGAGTGAGTTCGCCATATGGCGAGGGATACTGGTAATAGGAAAAGCTAATCCACACGTAAACATGAGTACAGTGCACTTATTAGTAGTAGCAACTACTTGTAGTAGTAGCACGTATATGCACTACACTCGAGTTCAAAGCGAGCTGACGAAGACAAGCACATGTTTTCAGGCTAATGTCGCGCTGGTGTCCACCCAGCCTCAATTACTAGGACATGACACATTGTTCACATGTTCTGGGAAGCCAAGAAGGCTGGGAGGGGAACTGGTCTCCTCACCCAATTATCACATGACCTACACTATGTCAAGGTTTAAAATTCCAAACCTCAACGGGAGTATCTGTCAAGGTAAACAGAAACCAGTTTACAGCCAGGACACGAGGCGTGGGACTTTACATGGAAAACTGTTACTTCCAAATGTCAAGGTTTAAAATTTCAAACCTCAACGGGAGTATCTGTCAAGGTAAACAGAAACCAGTTTACAGCCAGGACACGAGGCGTGGGACTTTACATGGAAAAATGTTACTTTTGGATGTAGAAATGCCAGGATGCTGTAGGATTCCACATTAGAATCCTTAGTTCATGAATGTGACCAGTAAAGTTTTATGGTTAAGAAACATGGCCATTATCAAAAATGAAGGAAACATGACTTCAACATTAAAGCACTGGCAATATTAGACAGTACTTTAGTTCATCGTGGTTGCCTTGAGCAGTATTACAGTCTCCTTTCATGAAGAAAGTGAATTGGTCCATGTTCGCCCACCAGACACAAGCTTGCTAATCCGGCTAATGTAGCTGGAAAGATCTGAAACTGTCAAGTCTCTAATCTCGGACCAATATTCAGACTCACCCGGAATTTAAACCTGTCATTACTGAATTTTGCGTTCTTTTATATTTTGTTGAGCTGAAAGGTGATAGGAAGCATGAAGCTAAAACATTCAAACATTATTACAAGGCGTCAAAAAAGTACACTGTTAGTATTCGAATAAACAATTAATGGTGTTACAGAGAACACTGGTAATGGAATGGTCGTTCAGAAACAATGGCAAACTACTGAACGTAACACTTGCCTAGTACATCAACAGCAGCTGAAAAATGCTGGTGTTGTCTGCAACGTCCCATAAGGGAAACGCAACCATTTTTTTTTTTACAGAGAACATAATCAATCTCAGTTCGGGAAAATTAACTAACAACCGAAATTCGAGAATGTGCTGTGGGGGACAACTAGTAAAAGAGAACATATCAGTATGACAGTGGAGGGAAACTAGTAAACAAAAGAATATATCAACATGAAAGGGGGGGGGGGGTGGCATGTTTGTGGCCAAGGTATAAAGCAGCTTCCGAGGACGTCTGGCAGCCAAATATCTGTCACATTGAAGGATCTATCCATTTCAAAAGTCAGGATTGATCACATAATAATTTTGACTTAGTTAATAAACTCTATACTCGCAACAGTCGTATGGATATTTCTAGTAGTACGTCTTTTCTGATTCACTTCTCAATCGCCTGTGTTAATTAAGTTACTGTTTGTAGTTCTGGAAATCAAAAATGATTATCGGCAAAGTCTACTGGATGCTAGATCACAGACACATATCATTTCAGATAATGTAGTCCCATATGTTGTCCTTCTTATAATTCATGCCGTGTGGAGTGTATAATCATTTTTTAGTGACCACAGCTTCCTTTCTCTTGTGTTACCAATCACTTCTGATACTGATAACTCCATGCCATGAGGTGAAACTGAATAGCATGTTCTCTCTAGGTCTCCCCGTGTTGTCTCCCCGTGTTGTAACGACATACTCCAACTTTCCCATTCTCACGATATGCCCAAAGAATGTGCACTATCTCCCAGTGATGCGCGCAGAGAGTAGTCTTTGTGAATTAACTTGTATGAGGATATCTTCGTTGTTCTTGCTATCCGTTAATGTTGTTCTCATATTCTCCAAATGCACGTCTCCGTAGCTTCCACATGATTCCACACTTGCCACATCTCCTTAACTTCCACATAATTGCTCACTTATCTGCTAATTGTTCAGTATTCGCTTGCGTACATCTCAACTGACACAACATAGTTTTTAAAAACTCTTTTTTCTCACATAGATTGATAAAGATAAATTGTATACAATATACTTTGCTGAAATTCTGCCTTTCATTAGGCTATTATATATTTAACTTCTTTAATAAATGTTCTAACTATTGTTATTAAAGTACCTAAAGTACTTAGATACATTGAATAAGTTCAGATTGCCAACTTAACAATCCGAGACCGAATAAGAAATGCTATTATCAGACAGACAGTGGGATCAACACCTTGTGCCACATTTATTGAAAGACAGAAGATCAAGTGGTTTGGCCATGTCGTTAGAATGCAACACCAACAACTACCATCACTGGCCTTACATAAAAGATCATCTGCGACGAGACCAAGGGACTCCAAGAAGAAAATGGATTGACGACTTCAACGACATCGTACAATCACATGGAATGACACTATCCAGTGCCGCCCACAGGGCGCTGGAGCGCAAATTATTCCTCCCCCACGACGCTTGACGGCAGAAGTCGAAGAAGAAGAAGAAGAAGATGATGATGATGATGATGATGATGATGATGATGATGATGATGATGATGATGATGATGATGATGATGATGATGATGATGATGATGATGATGATGATGATGATGATGATGATGATGATGATGATGATGAGTTCAGATTGGTTCCATTCACTTTGACGTTGAATTTGGGTATGCGACTTTCTTTGTCATAACCATTACTTCTGTTTTTCTATTATTCAAACAGTTGTTGTTTGTTCATCAAGAGTGATGATGACCATTCATTTCATCCAGTGGGGTTGACAGTATGGAGCCGTGAGTTCTAAGATGGCTGATAAGGCCTATTGTGGCTCGAAATTCTCTTTGAAAATGTGGGCAAAGAATGTTTGACGTTCCAGGAGGAGGATCTCCTGCAGTGGTTTTTCTGTCCAGCCTTTTCTTCACAGCTCTTGCAGTTCTGGTTGCTTCACAAGTGACTGTACCCTTGCCTAATGATGTACGCCACGAATTTCGGTCTTTGGCAGCAGTCTCCCAGGTGTCATGATGAATTTCAAAAGCTTCCAATAGATTTTCAGTCTTTAAAGCGTTTCCTCTGGCCGCCATGGGAGCGTTTACCACAACGCAGCCCGTCGTAAAAAAATTCGTTTAGAGAGCCTGTAGTCTGGCACACGAGTTAAGTCAATTGTTTTGACTTTTTGTTGCAATTATATCCATTGTTTCTTGTAACAGCGTTTTATTTTCATCGACCAAACCAACGTCATCAGGAAAAAGTGGGTTGTTTATGTTATCCCTCACATGTCTTATATGGATCTCACTATTATTTCGCTGTACACATTGAATTGATTGGGTGATAGTGCACACCCCTGTCTAACACCTTGTTTAATGCACGTCAATACAGGCTAGTTTCATGAAATACTTTGGGGATGATATCTTCTGTAAATGTATGAGAAAATATGAGAACATGGCTAGTTTCATGAAATACTTTGGGGATGATATCTTCTGTAAATGTATGAGAAAATATGAGAACATGGCTAGTTTCATGAAATACTTTGGGGATGATATCTTCTGTAAATGTATGAGAAAATATGAGAACATGGCTAGTTTCATGAAATACTTTGGGGATGATATCTTCTGTAAATGTATGAGAAAATATGAGAACATGGCTAGTTTCATGAAATACTTTGGGGATGATATCTTCTGTAAATGTATGAGAAAATATGAGAACATGGCTAGTTTCATGAAATACTTTGGGGATGATATCTTCTGTAAATGTATGAGAAAATATGAGAACATGGCTAGTTTCATGAAATACTTTGGGGATGATATCTTCTGTAAATGTATGAGAAAATATGAGAACATGGCTAGTTTCATGAAATACTTTGGGGATGATATCTTCTGTAAATGTATGAGAAAATATGAGAACATGGCTAGTTTCATGAAATACTTTGGGGATGATATCTTCTGTAAATGTATGAGAAAATATGAGAACATGGCTAGTTTCATGAAATACTTTGGGGATGATATCTTCTGTAAATGTATGAGAAAATATGAGAACATGGCTAGTTTCATGAAATACTTTGGGGATGATATCTTCTGTAAATGTATGAGAAAATATGAGAACATGGCTAGTTTCATGAAATACTTTGGGGATGATATCTTCTGTAAATGTATGAGAAAATATGAGAACATGGCTAGTTTCATGAAATACTTTGGGGATGATATCTTCTGTAAATGTATGAGAAAATATGAGAACATGGCTAGTTTCATGAAATACTTTGGGGATGATATCTTCTGTAAATGTATGAGAAAATATGAGAACATGGCTAGTTTCATGAAATACTTTGGGGATGATATCTTCTGTAAATGTATGAGAAAATATGAGAACATGGCTAGTTTCATGAAATACTTTGGGGATGATATCTTCTGTAAATGTATGAGAAAATATGAGAACATGGCTAGTTTCATGAAATACTTTGGGGATGATATCTTCTGTAAATGTATGAGAAAATATGAGAACATGGCTAGTTTCATGAAATACTTTGGGGATGATATCTTCTGTAAATGTATGAGAAAATATGAGAACATGGCTAGTTTCATGAAATACTTTGGGGATGATATCTTCTGTAAATGTATGAGAAAATATGAGAACATGGCTAGTTTCATGAAATACTTTGGGGATGATATCTTCTGTAAATGTATGAGAAAATATGAGAACATGGCTAGTTTCATGAAATACTTTGGGGATGATATCTTCTGTAAATGTATGAGAAAATATGAGAACATGGCTAGTTTCATGAAATACTTTGGGGATGATATCTTCTGTAAATGTATGAGAAAATATGAGAACATGGCTAGTTTCATGAAATACTTTGGGGATGATATCTTCTGTAAATGTATGAGAAAATATGAGAACATGGCTAGTTTCATGAAATACTTTGGGGATGATATCTTCTGTAAATGTATGAGAAAATATGAGAACATGGCTAGTTTCATGAAATACTTTGGGGATGATATCTTCTGTAAATGTATGAGAAAATATGAGAACATGGCTAGTTTCATGAAATACTTTGGGGATGATATCTTCTGTAAATGTATGAGAAAATATGAGAACATGGCTAGTTTCATGAAATACTTTGGGGATGATATCTTCTGTAAATGTATGAGAAAATATGAGAACATGGCTAGTTTCATGAAATACTTTGGGGATGATATCTTCTGTAAATGTATGAGAAAATATGAGAACATGGCTAGTTTCATGAAATACTTTGGGGATGATATCTTCTGTAAATGTATGAGAAAATATGAGAACATGGCTAGTTTCATGAAATACTTTGGGGATGATATCTTCTGTAAATGTATGAGAAAATATGAGAACATGGCTAGTTTCATGAAATACTTTGGGGATGATATCTTCTGTAAATGTATGAGAAAATATGAGAACATGGCTAGTTTCATGAAATACTTTGGGGATGATATCTTCTGTAAATGTATGAGAAAATATGAGAACATGGCTAGTTTCATGAAATACTTTGGGGATGATATCTTCTGTAAATGTATGAGAAAATATGAGAACATGGCTAGTTTCATGAAATACTTTGGGGATGATATCTTCTGTAAATGTATGAGAAAATTTGAGAACATGGCTAGTTTCATGAAATACTTTGGGGATGATATCTTCTGTAAATGTATGAGAAAATATGAGAACATGGCTAGTTTCATGAAATACTTTGGGGATGATATCTTCTGTAAATGTATGAGAAAATATGAGAACATGGCTAGTTTCATGAAATACTTTGGGGATGATATCTTCTGTAAATGTATGAGAAAATATGAGAACATGGCTAGTTTGAATTAATACACGTTCAAGTATGATTGCTTCTTTTTCCAGGAGAAATGTCTTCCATTACTGTTCCTAATCTTTGTAACGCATCTTCCATCCGTTTTATTATTGCAAGGATTTAAATTTGTCAACTTGGTTAAGCATTGTCCATTATATTTGTATATCACATGTTGGAGTTATCTTGTTCTTTGATATAAACATTATTTCTGTTTTCTTCATATTCAAGCAATGCCCTTTTTTTGCGCTCTGTATTATTACAATTTACATAAGCTGTTGTAGACCCTTTGCAATTTCAGTAAGGAATATGTGGTCGGGGGTCTTTGAAATCGTGTGTATAGTGCAGAAGAACAGATAAATCATCACGGTTGGAAAGAACGGTACGGCAGGAGTGACCATAGGATCTGGCCGACACTCAAATCTCCGAGGAAAGGCCTTGATGGACACAAATCAGACTGATTGCATTAGTATTGGTCTCTTCGCTGACTGTTGCAAAGGAGGAAGGAGCACTATGGAAATGTCGCAAGTGCTGTGATGTCGATTCTTCACTCAGCTCAGTCGAAGTTATATTTGCAGTGAACGTAAATAAGATGACACTTACCCCGATCTGTGTTATGCATTACAACAGAATAAAAGCTGGCACCAGCATTTACCGTTGATAGCAATCTGCCCTATCCTGTGTGAAATAGCTTCGTAATTCAGTGGCACAGTTCCTGGCATTACTGTTGGTGACTCAGTTCAGCAGTTGGTGTTCATTGTTTTCTTTGTCTTTTCAGGTCAGGTATCCACTAAAATTTGTCCACCAGAATGGGAGCCCAGGAAGCCTACTGGCTAGCATGTTTGCAAGCAGCCGATGAAGCCTACTATCTAGCATGTTTGCAAGCAGCCCAGAAAGCCTACTGGCTAGCATGTTTGCAAGCAGCCAAGGAAGCCTACTGGCTAGCATGTTTGCAAGCAGCCCAGAAAGCCTACTGGCTAGCATGTTTGCAAGCAGCCCAGAAAGTCTACTGGCTAGCATGTTTCCAAGCAGCCCAGAATGACTACTGGCTAGCATGTTTGCAAGCAGCCCAGAAAGCCTACTGGCTAGCATGTTTGCAAGCAGCCCAGAAAGCCTACTGGCTAGCATGTTTGCAAGCAGCCCAGAAAGCCTACTGGCTAGCATGTTTGCAAGCAGCCCAGGAAGCCTACTATCTAGCATGTGTGCAAGCAGCCCAGGAAGCCTACTGTCTAGCATGTTTGCAAGCAGCCCAGAAAGCCTACTGGCTAGCATGTTTGCAAGCAGCCCAGAAAGTCTCCTGGCTAGCATGTTTGCAAGCAGCCCAGAAAGTCTCCTGGCTAGCATGTTTGCAAGCAGCCCAGAAAGCCTACTGGCTAGCATGTTTGCAAGCAGCCCAGGAAGCCTACTGTCTAGCATGTTTGCAAGCAGCCCAGAAAGCCTACTGGCTAGCATGTTTGCAAGCAGCCCAGAATGTCTCCTGTCTAGCATGTTTGCAAGCAGCCCAGAAAGCCTACTGGCTAGCATGTTTGCAAGCAGCCCAGGAAGCCTACTGTCTAGCATGTTTGCAAGCAGCCCAGAAAGCCTACTGGCTAGCATGTTTGCAAGCAGCCCAGGAAGCCTACTGTCTAGCATGTTTGCAAGTAGCCCAGAAAGCCTACTGGCTAGCATGTTTGCAAGCAGCCCAGGAAGCCTACTGTCTAGCATGTTTGCAAGCAGCCCAGAAAGCCTACTGGCTAGCATGTTTGCAAGCAGCCCAGAAAGTCTCCTGGCTAGCATGTTTGCAAGCAGCCCAGAAAGTCTCCTGGCTAGCATGTTTGCAAGCAGCCCAGAAAGCCTACTGGCTAGCATGTTTGCAAGCAGCCCAGGAAGCCTACTGTCTAGCATGTTTGCAAGTAGCCCAGAAAGCCTACTGGCTAGCATGTTTGCAAGCAGACCAGAAAGTCTCCTGTCTAGCATGTTTGCAAGCAGCCCAGAAAGTCTCCTGGCTAGCATGTTTGCAAGCAGCCCAGAAAGTCTACTGGCTAGCATGTTTGCAAGCAGCCCAGCAAGTCTACTGGCTAGCATGTTTGCAAGCAGCCCAGAAAGCCTACTGGCTAGCATGTTTGCAAGCAGCCCAGAAAGTCTCCTGGCTAGCATGTTTGCAAGCAGCCCAGAAAGTCTCCTGGCTAGCATGTTTGCAAGCAGCCCAGAAAGCCTACTGGCTAGCATGTTTGCAAGCAGCCCAGGAAGCCTACTATCTAGCATGTGTGCAAGCAGCCCAGGAAGCCTACTGTCTAGCATGTTTGCAAGCAGCCCAGAAAGCCTACTGGCTAGCATGTTTGCAAGCAGCCCAGAAAGTCTACTGGCTAGCATGTTTGCAAGCAGCCCAGAAAGTCTCCTGGCTAGCATGTTTGCAAGCAGCCCAGAAAGTCTCCTGTCTAGCATGTTTGCAAGCAGCCCAGAAAGCCTACTGGCTAGCATGTTTGCAAGCAGCCCAGGAAGCCTACTGTCTAGCATGTTTGCAAGTAGCCCAGAAAGCCTACTGGCTAGCATGTTTGCAAGCAGCCCAGAAAGTCTCCTGGCTAGCATGTTTGCAAGCAGCCCAGAAAGTCTCCTGTCTAGCATGTTTGCAAGCAGCCCAGGAAGCCTACTGTCTAGCATGTTTGCAAGCAGCCCAGAAAGCCTACTGGCTAGCATGTTTGCAAGCAGCCCAGAAAGTCTCCTGTCTAGCATGTTTGCAAGCAGCCCAGAAAGCCTACTGGCTAGCATGTTTGCAAGCAGCCCAGAAAGTCTCCTGTCTAGCATGTTTGCAAGCAGCCCAGAAAGTCTCCTGGCTAGCATGTTTGCAAGCAGCCCAGAAAGTCTACTGGCTAGCATGTTTGCAAGCAGCCCAGAAAGTCTACTGGCTAGCATGTTTGCAAGCAGCCCAGAAAGCCTACTGGCTAGCATGTTTGCAAGCAGCCCAGAAAGTCTCCTGGCTAGCATGTTTGCAAGCAGCCCAGAAAGTCTCCTGGCTAGCATGTTTGCAAGCAGCCCAGAAAGCCTACTGGCTAGCATGTTTGCAAGCAGCCCAGGAAGCCTACTATCTAGCATGTGTGCAAGCAGCCCAGGAAGCCTACTGTCTAGCATGTTTGCAAGCAGCCCAGAAAGCCTACTGGCTAGCATGTTTGCAAGCAGCCCAGAAAGTCTACTGGCTAGCATGTTTGCAAGCAGCCCAGAAAGTCTCCTGGCTAGCATGTTTGCAAGCAGCCCAGAAAGTCTCCTGGCTAGCATGTTTGCAAGCAGCCCAGAAAGTCTCCTGGCTAGCATGTTTGCAAGCAGCCCAGAAAGTCTCCTGGCTAGCATGTTTGCAAGCAGCCCAGAAAGTCTCCTGGCTAGCATGTTTGCAAGCAGCCCAGAAAGTCTCCTGGCTAGCATGTTTGCAAGCAGCCCAGGAAGTCTACTGGCTAGCATGTTTGCAAGCAGCCCAGGAAGCCTACTGGCTAGCATGTTTGCAAGCAGCCTTTGTGGTCATGTGTTCGTACCCATGGAGGCGGATTTATAAATACCTGGACCCCAGCATGACACAGCCTTGAGTAGGTGCCAAAAACTGTATTTGGAAGGTATTGACAGCGGTCCTAACATTGACTACATCACCCATGGACTGTCGATTGATCTGTGAGGCTAGCACCATATACCCAATACAGCTCAAGGCATGATGGGGGTCTTCGAGATTAATCTGTTTGTCCAGGAGTAGTTTCCTCGCAGTCTGTACTGTATCGTGTCATAGTGAATGTTAGTTCTTCTAATACTAAAATTAACTATACAGATAGTTTACGGTCTGCATAGCTCAATTTCACGGTGCACAGTTAGCTTTGAAATTACGCACATACAGCGAAACAAACCCCATTACGTGCACAGCTTTGCAGAGATCTAAACAACCAACATCACGCTCTTACCTGTCCAGATGCAGCAGCAATCTAAATACATTCACATAAACCTAACAAATCAGGACTAATTATAGAGTAAGGTTTTTTTTTTTATTATCACTTTATTTTAATATTGCTCGAGATTCTAACATTCATTCCAGCCATTTCTATCCCATCCAGATGAGAATGTAAATGTAACATGTACACAGTGTTGAAGACAAGATGTAAACATCCATGAAAACCGACTCATAAACAATGTCACGTTTCGTCAATCAGAATGTTCAGGCCATAGTAACCGGCACATTGCTTAGACAGAACAAGGCATGGTTGCTATCATAGCCCCATGGTTTCATGGGACCGACCAACAACACTATTGATCCCTGGCATTAACGACAATCTGACATTAACAACACCCTGACATTAACAACATCCTGGCATTAACAACATCCTGGCATTAACGGCACCCTGACATTAACAGTTCCCTTGCATTACCAACACCCTGACATTAACAACACCCTGACATTAACAACACCCTGGCATTAACAACACCCTGGCATTAACGACACCCTGGCATTAACAACACCCTGACATTAACAACACCCTGGCATTAACAACACCCTGGCATTAACGACACCCTGGCATTAACAACATCCTGGCATTAACGGCACCCTGACATTAACAGTTCCCTTGCATTAACGGCACCCTGACATTAACAACACCCTGGCATTAACAACACACTGGCATTACCTACGTCCTGGCATTACCGATGTATGGCATTAACGACACCCTGACATTAAAGACACCCTGACATTAACGCCACCCTGAAATTAACAACACCCTGACATTAGCGACATCCTGACATAAACGACAGACTAGCATTAACGACACCCTAGCACTAACGACACCCTGGCATTAACGGCAGCCTGGCATTAACGGCAGCCTGGCATTAACGGCAGCCTAGTACTAGCATTAACGACACCCTGGCACTAACGATACCCTGGCATTAACGGCAGCCTGGCATTAACGGCAGCCTAGTACTAGCATTAACGACACCCTGGCACTAACGATACCCTGGCATTAACGGCAGCCTGGCATTAACGGCAGCCTAGTACTAGCATTAACGACACCCTGGCACTAACGATACCCTGGCATTAACGACACCCTGGCATTAACGACACCCTGAAATTAACGACATCATGACATTAACGATACCCTGGCATTAACGACACCCTGGCATTAACGACACCCTGGCATTAACGACACCCTGGCATTAACGACTCCCTGGCATTAACGACAGACTAGCATTAACGACACCCTAGCACTAACGATACCCTGGCATTAACAACACCCTGATATTAACGACACCCCGGCATTAACGACACCCTAGGACTAACGATACCCTGGCATTAACGACACCCTGATATTAACGACACCCCGGCATTAACGACATTCTGACATAAACGACACCCTGGCATTAACGACACCCTGAAATTACCGACATCCTGACATTAGCGATACCCTGGCATTAACGGCAGCCTACCATTGACGACAACCTAGCACTAACGACACCCTGGCATTAACGACACCCTGACATTAACGACACCATAATAGAAACGACTCCCTGGCATTAGCGATATCCTGGCATTAGCGAAACCCTGGCATTAGCCACACCCTGGCATTAACGACATCCTGGCATTAACGACATACTGGCATTAACGACATCCTGTCACTGGCGAAAACCTGGTATTAGCCATGCCATATAGTGCGTACAGGCGAAATGACGTCATGAAAAGAAAAGTGAAATCCTCGACGGAAAATAGACGGGAAATCTAAGGGACGACTTAGAAACAGGGAAAAACGTCAGTTAGCAGTTAGGATAACAACAGAAACATACGGACGGGGAATGGAAGAAGGAGGCAGTGCAAAGTTGGATGTTGGCTACGGAATGGTGTTGGCACAAGAAACAGTGGCTGTAATTGAATTAGCAGAAGAAGAGGATATTAATTGACTGCTACACGGTGTCGCCACAGAACCAACGCACATAACTAGACATGTATTTTACGGAGCACCGAGTCGAACGTTGGGCGGAGTGACAGAAGGTCGGCCGAGGTCGAATGGACGCATAGTATTTATTTGAAAACCAGGTTAGTTTTGGTATTATCAATATATTCATGTCAATAAAACTTAGGTCCCGCCTGGCGGCACAGTCCCCTAAGTGACGGAAATATTTGATTGATTACAACCGTACCTATGAGCTGTTATAATTAAATAACTTTATGGTCAATCGTAAATCCGGGAGTTGGCTTCGTCACTCACGTTAGAGTTCCAGCTTCGATGTTGCTATTGTTTTACAAGTTATATGGAGCCAAAGAATTTGACATGCTGTTGGACGTTGAGTTATCAGTTGTTAATGCGGGACCAATAGCATGGCAACCTTGGGGATGTCGTTTACCGGGTGTGCCAACAAGAAGTTTCAACAATTAGCCATTCATCCACTTCCACCATTTGACTCATAACTTGCACTTGCCAGGAAGACATCAAAACCCCAGTCACAAAAGTATTTATTTGTATACATTGTTCATATCATGGATTCGTGTCTGCCACCAACTCTGCATCATTACTATATGAACATAACACATATTATGTATACGTTGGACATGTATGTTGGAGGAAATCTGGAGATGGGCTGCACACGTTGGACTGTCCCTTCCACACCCTTGCTTCCCTCCTCATAATCCCTTCAGGACATTACTCCACACCGACATTTCCCTCCATAGAATTCCCTCATGCCTCTTCAACTGGATCACCCGTTTTTGCACATGAAGTTATGATGGCCATTTTCAAGGAAGTAATTCTAACCATGGAGCTTGATCATTGTGCATTTCGCCGCCATACATAGTGAGTCAAGTTGTTTGTCAGCGTCGTTTCCAGTTATAAGCAAATGACCAGAGTTCTGTGGTAAGTGTACGTGTTCAGTCCCCAGGAGAGGCTGCATGTGCTTCCCGTTAGGTTGGGCTTTAGGCTGGATGCTACTCTGATATAATAGGTACATAATTATATTAAGATTTTCATGGAATTGTTATGTAGGGGAGAGGCAGGGGATGGGGGAATGAGGGGGGGGGGGGGAGTTGGCCACTCCACCTCATAATGCAGCTACTTATAATATGCAAGGTCTAATACTTTATATCCCTAAACAGTATCTGCCATGGAACTGCCTTCATCTTTATTAAAGGCACAGAACACGATTAACACAATAAATCAATTAACTGATATATATATTTTAATGACCAGGGAATGGTAGGTATGTAGATTGAGAGCAATACAAGAGAAAAGACGGCTACAGACTCAACAGAGATTCGAACCCCTTCCGTTACAAGTACCATCGTTATCTGAAAGAAAGCATGTCTGTTGCTATCTTAACTATGAAACTATTCCAAGACAAACAATACTTATGATTTTATTACACTCACAGACAGCACAGAATACCATCACACCCCAACGCTGTGTGAGATTTGTTTGGCTTTGACTTTCTATGACCGTAGGCTGAGAACATGAGAAGGAAACATTCACTGTCAGCGTAGATATAATGAGAATGGATAGTCAACTGGGCAAGGACTGGCCCTTAGAGGTTTCAGTCTGGTGTTTCTCTTGCTGACGTTGTGTGAACAAGTTTTGTTTTGCGAGACCACGCGAAGTCTTCGCCAGTAAATATATTACAGATGTAACAATTCATCGCATAAACAATCGCTTACTAGACGGCGACTTCGCTTCGCTTAAGAAACAAGTGTACTTTAACACGCGGTCAACTAAACACCTATATAAGAGGATGTCTTCATTAGCCAGGTCTCTCATCCTTCTGAACCTAAAACAATAGAATATAATTCATAAGATTGAGAACTGATAACAAAAATAAATATGAATATGATCTAAACAAATGCTAAAAATGAATCGGTTAGAAGTGATTTTACTTGGAGCTTCAAAACATAACTGGCAATCTTCGTTAGTTAATCATTGCTTGCGCCTCCAACTTCCCGGCCAAGGTTCACCCCTCGAAAGAAAAATGACAATCAAATTGATAATGTAAGTATTAATAAGCAATTTATATCATTTGACATGACGGTAAAGTCTTTAGAGGTGCAGTTGTAAATACGGATCACCACCTGCTGATAAGCAAATCTATGTTAAATCTTCAGAGATATAAATCATCCTATAAACATGGAATTCAATATATACCAAGAAACTAAGGAACAGTTTGTGGTCGCTGTCTCTAATAAGTACCAGGTCTTCCAACATTTAGTAGACGAGGAGAAGACGAAGAAGAGCTGGTTAAGGTTAAAAACATTTGAAGCCACTCATCTATAGAAGTCCTTGGAAGAAGAGAACGTAGACATAAAGCATGGATAACGCAGAAAATACAAGAAAGCAAAAGTAAACGCCTTAATAGCAAAATCAGAGCTGCTAAAATCGCATTCCTAAGAAAAAATACAGAAGTTGCAAGAGAGTTAAGAAGCGCATAAGAGTATATAAAAGACACTATGTTGATGCCTTAGCAAGAGAAGCAGAGGATGCAGCAACTACGGGATTTCTCAGAGACCGTCACAGTCTCATAAGGAAATTGGTAGGAAAATATTATCAATCAATTGGACTTATCAAAAATGGTAAAGAAAATGTTTTCACCGATATTAAATGTTAAATGAACAGATTATTTGAATACTTTAAAGATTCTTGTGAGTAGATCGGCTCCAGATGACCCCGCCCTTCCCCATGGATATCAAGAAGGCATAAACTCCCCGGTGAAACGCCGAGAAAAATTATCTTCAGAAGAAATGAGAAAAGTTATCAAACTACTCAAAGATGAGAAAGCTGCTGACCGAAATGGAATCCGAACAGAAGCTATTAAACGCATTATAGACTCATCAGCTGAACTGCTGCACACATTATTTGGTAATCTGGGAGACCGAAGAAATACCCGCAGACTGGCGAGAAGGATATCTGATGTCGTTACCTAGGACAGGGAACGTGCAGGAGTGTGAGTGTTATAATGTTATCGTTGGTGCCTGTGGTAACATTAAGCAGCAAGATTCTTAAGAGATTAAAAGACGCTAAGGGATTAACAGGCAGGCTTCCGACCAAATGTCTCCTGCACAGATCGTATGGTAATATTACTCATAATAAAAGAGTACACATAATAATATAACCAAGTACTGAATTGGATTGGCCACTTTATATTGGATTTGTGGATTATAAAAACATCCTTTTACAGCATTCATAGGGAATCCCTTTGGAGGCTGATACAGCACTATGGGTTCCCATAAAAAATCAGCAACTTAATAAGGGCAAATAGAGTTCTCCAAAACTACCAGACGCATTTGTACTAAAAACAGGAGTACGACAGTGATGCACTTTGGCACCATTGTTAAGTTTACTGACTATCGATTGGGTTATGAAAACAACAACAACCGCCAGAAATGGAATTCAATGGACTCAAACAAACAAACAAACAAACATTATTATATGGACTTCGCGACGACATTACACTAATGTCACACAGACGTAATCAAATGGAGGATAAATGTATCATAGTTGAAGAGATGACATAACAAGCAAGTCTAAAATTCATAGAGGTAAGACAAAGATTACATCAGGTAAAACCCGACCTCCCTTGGTGACACCCCATTTCAAGAGGCGGAACCATGCACCTAGTTGGGAAGAAATGTGGACACAATTGGACAAACAAATATAGATACTAAAATAATAATGACGAGATACATGGAAATATACACAGCTACGCATTATGCATGGTTTCTTTGTTTAAATGAATAATCAACAAGTTACACTACAATATATAAATCGTACACGTTTCGGTCGCATTAATCTTTAACAAAAACAACTCGAACAGGTAAGAATCTTATTGTAAATAATGACAGATAAAATATAAATAATACGGCGCGAATGCATTTTTTTTTTTTACAGTGTTGCATATCCCTTACAGGACGTTGCAGTCAACACCATCAATTTTCATCTGCTGTTGACATACTAGACAAGTTTTTACGTTCAGTATTTTGTCTTTGCTTTCTGAACGACCGGCTCACATACCCACGTAAGCGTCCAGCGCGGGGCGATCCGCTGCAGAATCTCGCAGTTGCTGTTTTCCCCACGTGGATATACGGGATTACGAACAATGTCGTTACTACCTTGGCCAGGGAGACCGGCGAATGCATTAGATACAGATAATAGTGAAGGATGGGTGAACACCTTTCGTGTACAGGAAGGGTGTGAAGGATTCAAGTGTTCTTATGAAAAATCAAGAAATACGAAGCAGAATGCTGTGTCAATCTGAGAAAGGTAACGTTGGATATGGATATACGGTGAGGACATGTGCATGATACGGCAGGGAGTACAGAGAGTTACATAATGGTTTCAATAACCGTATTACTTCCAACTAGGTGTTCCAATCTCTAAGTATTGATTTAAGGGGCTCTCCAACGTTAGTCTGAGAGAGATGTATATTTCCTTTCACACCTCTTGGGAATAATGGTGTATGTGTGTGTGTGTGTGCGTACGTGTGTGCGTGTGTGCGTGCGTGCGAGCGTGCGTGCGTGCCTGCATGCGTGCGTGCGTGTGTGTGTGTGTGTATATGGGTGTGGAGGTGTGTGTGGTGTGGGTGTGAGTGTGGGCATGGGCGTTCGCGTTTGCGTGTGCGTGTGTGTGTGTGTAAATGTTGCATGTCCTTTGCAGGACGTTATGATCAACCCCAACACAAGTTTACTATCAGTAGTTTGCCATTGCTTTCTTAACTGGAAATCAACGTTGAAGTTCTATAGAGAGGTGTAGGGGTTAATCCCACTGGTGTTTGTCCATCAAGAATGATGATGCCCTTTTACTGAGATTCCTGAGAAGAATACTCAACGTATCAAGAAGAGATAAGATCAGAAATGTAGAAATCAGGACTAAAGTGGGGGTTATAGCTGCACTAGATTTTAATAGAAAGCAGCATGCAAGTAGGTTACCAGTCAACAGCATACCACAACAAGCAATGATGTACAGACCAGATGGAAACAGAGGAAGAGGCCGACCACGTAAACGTTGGACGGAGGGAATAACAGAGTCCATGGGAATATCGATACATGAAGCCCATAATCGGACACTCTCACGATGTTTATACTTCACCTCGACACCGCAAAGCACAAGAGGATCATGATGAGATAAGATGATGAGACTGTATTACTAACAGGACATCATTTTAACAGCTTCAGTAACCAGCTCTGATATGTACAGTCTTATTATACAGCTCTGGACATTTCTACCGCTTAATGATTCTGCCTCTTTATGTCTCAGGTTCTGTACTAGACTGTAATGTTAGGGATGGGAACATAACGCTTTGTAATGTACGATGTGGTCTCGCTGAACACTCTTTTTGTGCGATGCTATTATGAATATTATGACTTCTTGTGTGTTGTCTGTGTAAAGGCTTAGTTTAATTGAGCCTGGTGTGCCTGTTGCTGACTTGTCTTCAGAGTGAGTGGAACTTCACTTTCATCAGAGTGAGTCACTTTCTATATTTGCTCTACAAAAATGGGTGATCGACCTTAACGTCGATATATGTGGCTTAAGAAGTATAACTGAGTCTTTCAGATTATTCACAATAAAACAAACAACCAACCATCCTACATGCCAAACAGTTTGCCAACCATACGACTATCCTAGCAACTAGCCAACCAAATAAACCTACCTACTAACCAACCAAGCAATCAATGAACTAGCTAAGCACACTCCAACCAATCAAAATAGCACCCAACCAACCAACCATCCAATCAACTATCCAACCAAACATACCATTTAACCAATCTACCAATCATACAACTAACAAACAACAAATTTACCACCCATCCCACCAACCACACAACCATAAAATAACTATCCATCCAACCTGTCAATCTCCTAACCATACTACTAACGTATCAACCATACAACCAAAATACCTAACATCCAACCAACCTCATCATCAAGTGCCATGCCAACTGGCGTAGGCGTCCATGACTTTCCACAGATCTCTGTCTTTGGTTTTCTGGATCAATTCTGCCGTTGATATTCCTCCACGCCACTGTCCCAATCCATACAGCATCATTTCTTGTGGTCTGCCTTTGCATCTCTCCCCCTCGATCTTTCCAGTTGTCACGATGTTCTCCAACGCCTCTCTTCTCATCACATGACCAAAAAAAGCTGCTTGTCTCTTTATTATTGTTGTATAAATGTATATAATGTTCTAGTTTCATTAGCCTCTTTCATATATTCGTTGTTAGTTACTTCAGCAGTCCATGGAATTCGCAACAGGATTATAAACCAGATTGATTACATTCTGATTAGCAGAAGGTTTCGAAATGCGTTAACAATTGCAAAAACAGTTCCCAGTGCTGATTGTTATAGTGACGACAGATTACTTACAGGTACATTGTGGGTAAAGTTAAAGAAAGTCAAGTATATAATAGGAAACACTAAATATGATCTGTGTACATTTTTATTTAAATGTTGCATATCCCTTACAGGACGTTCAGTCAACACCAGCATTTATAAGCTGTTGTTGATGTACTAGGCAAGATTACGCTCAGCAATTGCGAAATGACAAAGAAATACAAAACAAATTCAACATAGAAGTACAGAACAGATTTGATATATTGTCTGATATAGAGATCCTATTTCAAGATGTGGATGATAAATGGGAAATGTTGAAGAATTCAATCAGTTTGGCTGCAGAAACAACTATTTCAAAATTAAAGAAGATGGCTCGTAAGAAATGGATGACTGAAGAAACTTTACAACTAACGGAAACAGGAAGACTCAACACAAATAATCCTGCCAAATATGTAGAACTTCATAGACAAGTCAGAATATTATGTATGGAGGCAAAAGAAGCATGGTTTGAGAAAAACTGCATAGAAATTGAAAAACAACACTGTCACAATCTCTTTTGCAACAGAATGAGATTGGTCGTTATCTAGATCCTGATGCTCCTTTTATATCACTACAGAGTGTAAGCTAGGTTAACCCCATGTCCCACAACACAAGTCATTACTGTAGTACAACTCTATTAGTCACTGAACAAGATTGCGTTTGCGCACAGAATTTCCCTTTAATGATGAATGAACACGGAAACAGGCAACATATATAAATCCTGTAACAGTAATTCCAGAATATATCCTCATCACAACCTAACACTCAAATAACACTGCCTTCTCCAGGCCTTCTTAATCTAATCCACCACACAGTTAACCAGCCACTCTTCCCGGCCCGAACTCACTCGATCCAACCCACTCTGGGTCTAGGCCTCAACTAACTATCTAGTCCCCTGACTCCACACAACACTCCTCCCCAGCCCAAGCTGTCTGCCTCACAACCACACTAGCGGGCTGACGCCTCCTCGACTCCCCCCTTAAACTCACTGCCTCCAACCTTCCCCGTCTGTCGTCTTATTTGCCCTTTCCGGGGACCTACCACCCAGCCTCATTTTACCTCCGTCTATTATTGCTCAGGGCCGGTTAGCTTGTTTATATAGTACCACTTTCGCTTAGGTCCGTCACGCCCAATGTTAATGAACACAGGCATGTTACAAACACAACAGTTAAAATACCAAATTAGTGCACAAAGGAATTCAGAAACTTAATAATAAAAGAACAATTACATCAGCAGGCTGTCTAAAAACTAAAGATGGAAAATCATAATTGAAAATGATCAGATTCTACATGTATGGGCAGATTATGGGAAAAACCTCTACGATGATCACAGAGATGAACAGTATGATATTCTATTTAATAATGAAGGACCGCCAATTTTGAAGATGGAGGTTCGGAATGTTCTTAAACATATGAAAGCTGGCAAGACCCCCGGTTCAGATACAACATCACAACAGAAATGATTAAAGCTTTAGTAGAATATGGAATAGATCAAGACACCAGACTGCTGAACACATTATATGATACTGGGGATATACCTTCTGAATTATGTAATTCTGTATTTATTGTCTACCTTGATGAAGGATTTATGTTTCCCCTGTATACTTATAGAGTGGTGTCAGCCCTGTTCATAATTTACAGCTAATGATGTAGAGAAAGCTGCACCGATATCATCGAGTGTGGGATGGTCTTAGCGACATGAGACTGGTCATGCTAAAATACCTTGTTGACAATTGTTGAGTTTCTGATATTATTAACCAGAGCTGCTAGACGGTCGTCACCTTTTCCATTGTATTCGATGATGTAGGGAATTACCTTCTGCCCAGTCTGAAGAGGATCTTCTATTTTGTTTGACTGACCTCCAGCCTCAGCTTCACTGGGCCAAACAGCCTATTTAGATCTCAGGTCATGGTAATGTCCTCTCGGGATCTCACTATAAACGCAAATAACAGGGTTGGGCCAAGATTGTTGACAGTGCTGTTGATTTTCCCTAAACCAAATCATTGATGGAATGAGATATTTTACAGAAGAAGTGTTCCCAATGCAGGTTGAGAGAACATATCATTTTGATAAGACTATTTTGGTGAATTTATAGATAAGAGACTGTAATCATCAATTTGCAGATAGATTCGAAGAATTATTGATTTAATAAGTTATGCATTTGTTGGATGGTAATTTTGGGGAAAACATCAGATGGTATACACTGATTTTGTCATTCATGTGTTTGTAATTGATGGAAGGGTATTTAATATCCACAGGCCAAACAGTGAATTTCCCCCAAAACCCACCATGTTTCATAATACATTGTTAGATTGAAACCTGGAGTTTGTGTGTATAACTTGTAGAAGATTGGTTTAAACCCACCGCCATGTATATCGTTAACAAAAGAAATGTTCTGTAAACATGTCTAACCATCCCGCCATGTATATCGTTAAAACCAATTACGTCATGTAAAAATGTCTACAATGTCATGTAAACATGTCTACAATGTCATGTAAACATGTCTACAATGTCATGTAAACATGTCTACTATGTCATGTAAACATATCTACTATGTCATGTAAACATGTTTAACCATTCCAGTCACGTCTGTCACCTGGCTGAGCGACTATGTTTCTGCACATACCCTGTTCTCCAGTTTGTAACAGGCAGTCCCATATTAGATATTGCCCTTGAGAAGTTAAATGTAAGTGCCGTCACATATTCTAGGTCACGACATACGAGTTGAGGTCATCAGTTCCCTTCCATGCAGCCTGTCCATCCTAGACAATTCGCAGACAGTTCTGTCAATAAATTGGCTGGTAACTATATTCAAGAGGGCGGGTCAACCCAAGAACAGTACTGGTTTGAACATCTGATCTCACCTCGCCTTCCTCTTCCCCTGCCATTCACCTCCTCTCTCCCCACTGGGGCATAAGTCCTCAACCAAACCACGCCAAGCCGCCTTATATTTCGTTACCTCCTGCGGCTCCCAGCCTGTCCTCCCAAAAGTGTTCATATCTGTATGTAATTCTCTTCTCCGTGTTCTTTAGGTCTACAGCAATGTGTTAATCCCACATCTGTTGGGTTTGAACCGGGCAACTCACATGACAGGCATAAGGACTAATCACTTTGCCATTGCGGCCCCTGTATCGAACGAACGAACGAATGACCGAACTTTGTTTTCAAATGGTCACAAATTGGGCACGCTATATCGTTTACAACAGCCCTGTGTCATGACAGCACCATGGCGCGTGCGACTATGCTGTTCTATATCCCCAGGTTACCAATGAAATACACTAATTCATGCACAACACACAAATACACACGTTATATATATATATATATATATATATATATATATATATATATATATATATATATATATATATATATATATATATATATATATATCGTTTCTTTACTTATTCAGTCTCTCGGTAGAGATTTGTTCGCAGCAGACGAGCAAATCTCCGGCGGGCCTATTCTCGCTGGTCGCGAGATCCGCACAGTGGAAGTATGGGAGATTTGCTTGCAAATAGACAGGCAATATCTCCTGCGGTAGCTATGGCGGACCTATTCCCGCTGGTCGCGGGGACCGCTATAAGTCAGGTGGGGAGTCTGACGATAGTGCACGCTTTACACAGGTCCGGACACTTGTGATTGACAGATGTGCGCGCCCTCATGGTCCGGGCACGTACAAGGCCCTCACCTGTGGGACATGGCTGAACGTCTCTAAGCCGGGTCCCTTGGGTGTCAGGGTCTGGCCACAACTCGCCACCGGCTCGTGGTGGTGAGGTCTCGGTGGATTGACGCTGAGCCGCCAGCGTCTGCAGCCTACCTTGTGCCAGACGTATTGGTTACCCATTCCTCTGGAATACACAAGACTAGGCCGAGGGAGGGGTCATGTCGTTTGGGCATCACATGATCTCTGAAGCTCTGCCCAGACATTGTGTTGGAATATTGGCCATATTCCACTCACATACTTTGGTCTGTCAAGACTGCAAGGTGTCTACATGGGCAACTGCATCAGTCACATTTATATATGTGAAGTGCTTTCTTATCTGATTAAGAGATACAAACTTATATTTATGGGCAACCATTAAGATAAGTGTGAAATTAAAAACAAATCATTACTCATAATGTAAATTTAAGTGACCAACCGGAAAAGCGTGTTAAGACAAATTGCCACTTAGATCAAAGTTAGTATTAGCACATTGTGAATTGTTTGCATATCCTTTACAGGACATCACTGTCAACATCAGCATCTTTCAGCTGATTGTTAATTTCTTGGCAAGATTACGCTCAGTAATTTGCCATTGATTTCTGAGCGGCCGGCTCACATACCCCGTAAGTTACCGACGCGATTCGAACCACTGCTGATTCTCACCGTCGTCACGTTACTTACGAGAGTATACGAGATTACTGAGAAAAGTCGCTAACCTCTAGGCCAGGAAGCCGGCATTAGCACATTAGCGAAGTCTTTTATACAAGCGAGCCAATTATAAGAAGACAAGAAATACAACTGACTAACGTAAATCAACATACTTCCCTAGAAGACTTTGGTGAATCAGAGTCCAGAGTTGGACAGTGTGGGGAGTAGGGAGGGATCAGAATCAAGAGTTGGACAGTGTGGGGAGTAGGGAGGGAGCAAGAGATAGCAAGCGATAGGACAGCTTGGAGCCAGTCAGTCCAGAGCTTCTGATTAGAGCCGGGAATGCCGGATTATGAATTGCGTTCCTAAAGGACAATGTATTAGATGGTATAATTGTAAATCTCAGCAGGCTTACTGGGCGATGGGAAATGTTGAAGAATTCAATCAGTTTGGCTGCAGAAACAACTATTTCAAAATTAAAGAAGGTGGCTCGTAAGAAATGGATGACTGAAGAAACTTTTTACAACTAACGGAAACAGGAAGACTCAACACAAATAATCCTGCCAAATATGTAGAACGTCACAGACAAGTCAGAATATTATGTATGGAGGCAAAATAAGCATGGCTTGAAAGAAATTGCATAGAAATTGAAAAACAACACTGTCACAATCTCTTTTGCAACAGAATGAGATTGGTCGTTATCTAGATCCTTATGCTCCTTCTATATCACTACAGAGTGTAAGCTGGGTTAACCCCATGTCCCACAACACAAGTCAATTCTGTAGTGCAACTCTATTAGTCACTGAACAAGATTGCATTTGCGCCGCCGCCTCCGCCGCCGCCGCCACCACCACAACCACCGCCACCACCACAACCACCACACACACACACACACACACACACACACACACACACACACACACATACTCACATATACAAGACACAGGTCTCTCACTTTAAACTGGTGAAGTGATAAGTAAGGTACTTTTTACAATGTTAACTGTTGCTGATAACTGCTTGATCAGTAAAGATAATTTTACCTACAGCAAAGTAATTTAGAACATCCAATTACAATTTTAATTTTGAGAGATCCAGATAGGCGTACTATACGTCCCGGTTTTCAGTGAGAATTCATGTTTTAAGTAAATAAATCATCTTTTTTAGGTGGGGTGGGTGGTGGGGGGGGGGGGGAGGGGGGGGACGTCCATTCGTCGCGTTTTCTCCCTAATTGAATGAATTTAACTCTTTCTAACTTTTAATTTGCAGGCGCGCATATTTTATTTTTAGTGTGGCTGTGTCTGTCGATGTCTGTCTGTCTGTTGTGATTTGTTAAAAACGTGTCTAAGTTGTTATTTGGTATTGTAACAACGCTGTCTTTGTGGTGAGGAAAAGGAAGTACAGTCTTGTCTATTTTTTGAATAACAATTGCTACCTTATCATTATGGTTTTAAGGGGTTTCAGGGCAATGCTTCTGACTAGTTCTGCTTCGAAGATCATCATCACATGTCTTGCCAGCTGGCGTAGGCGTTCATGTCTCTCCATAGATCTCGGTCTTTGATGTTCTGGATCAATTCTGCTGATGATACTCCTCTTTGCCACCGTCTCGATCTAACCATCATAATTTCTCTTGACCTGCCTCTGCCTCTCTTCCCCTTGATCTGTCCAGTCGTCAAGATTTTCTCCAATGCCTCTCTTCTCATTACAAGACCAAAGAAAGGTTCGAAGATACAATGTATAATTAAGCTTCTAGCGATGGTCGTCAGCCAATATGCTGTGTGCCACGGTATTACAGCTAGGATGTTCACCGAGGCAAATGTGGTGATGGTGCAAATGGTGATAACCATATATGACATAGACCACCTGGCAATGATTTCAACCACACAATGCTAATGCCCTACAATCCTTTCTACGAATCTTGTCATACGCATGCACATATAACATGTACACACACACACACACACACACACACACACACACACACACACACACACAAACAGATAGCACCTTGTAGCAGGCCCTTTGCAAAATGTGCCGCTGGTCAATTGCGTCGAAAAATCGCTCGATCTCTTGACATGTCTCCCGCCTCATGCCACCTCGTACCAAAGGTCTCTGTATTGTCTTGTGTCAATTTTCCTGCAGGTTGACCACTGCCACTTGTACCACGAACCTTCCATCACTTTTCTTTCCAAACCACTGTGACGTGTAATAGTAGTAGGCCTCTTTCAGTCCTGCAGGACTATAGAGTTGTGCCACTGGGGAGGCACCTGACAGCGCCGCTGGTGACTGTATAGTCCAATTCGATAGTGACATTCTCTCTCACAATTTCCGCATCTGTAAGACGAGGCAGGTCCCGCAGCAAGTGTCTGCATTTTATGCTTGTGCTTCTAAGCCGCAGTTTGTTGGATCAGATTGCGCTCAAAGAACACCAGTCCGTTTCGTACATCTCTTTTCCAAGAAAATCTGCCTAATGTATCTCTTTCCTACGTGTCTGGATCTATGCCAAGGGTTTTTATATCTTGTTTACACACATCCCTATATCACATTTGGGGTCTTCCGGTTGGCCTCTGCCCTGTGACTTGTTTTCCGTATAGGAGATCTTTAGGAATACGTTCATCGTCCATTCGAGATATGTGACCCAGCCACCGGAGGCGTCTCTGCTTGAGGATGGAGTGCACTGTGGTAACATCCACTCTTTCAATTACGTGTTTGTTTGTTTCCACGATATGCCCAGGATATGCCTCAGACATCTCATGTGGAAGTAATTCAACTTGTTATCATGTCGTGAGTACACGGTCCAGGATTCATACTCATAGTGGTGTGTGCCAATAACACAAGCTTTATATACAGTACTTAAATTGTGTAGACTACGTTAGTCTATTGTTCTAACAAACTCTCTTAGTTAGCCTGGAAAGTGTTGTGGTTGTCTTTCCAATGCGTCTGTCGATTTTTGTCTCTAAGGAAAGATTATCTGATATTAACGACTCCAAATACGCAAATTCGTGGACAACCTTCAGTTCGTAATTAGAAACTTTGATTGATGGGGATGCACCAGCACCTTGTTCCATCACTTGTGTTTTATTTAGGCTGGTGGTGAGTCCAAAGCCACTGCAGGCAGCTGCGAAACGATATATGAGCCGTTGCAGATCTTCTGATGCATAAGTTGTCAGTGCTGCATAGTCTGCAAAACGTAGTTCTCTTATGCATCTTGATTTTATGTTGGTATTTGCCTTGAGTATTGATAGGTTAAAAAGTTTGTCATCAGATCTTGTATGGAGGTATATGGACTTCAGTGGCAGTCCCACATGCCTGCCTTAAGAGAACGGCGAAGAAGATACCAAATAGTGTAAGAGCAAGTATGCGGCCCTGCTTTACTCAACTGCTGATGCTGAATGACTGGGATGTTGAGCCATCAAATAAAATGGTACCCTGTGTGTTTTCGTGAAATGATTTCACAATACTTAATAGGGTGGGTTGACATCTTATCTTCTTAAGGATCTTAAAAAGCCGCCTCTGCTCACAAATGTCTTTGTGAGGTAGATGAAGGCAATATATAATGGCTTCCTCTGTTCTCTACACTTCTCTTGGAAGTGCCTGAGTGAGAAAATCATCTCGATGGTAAACCTGTTGGGTCTAAATCCGCACTGTGATTCGGGGTAGATTCTTTCAGGAAGAATGTGTAATCTTTTTATTATTACTGGAGCGAAAATCGTGCCTTTAATCTTGAGGAGGGAAATGTCGCGATAGTTGTTTCAGTCGCTCCTGTCACCTTTATTCCTTTTTAAATGGTAACAATGTTTGTGCTCCTCATATCTTGTGGTACTCGAGACCACGCGAAGTCGCCGTCAGTAAATATATTACAGATGTAACAATTCATCGCATAAACAATCGCTTACTAGACGGCGACTTCGCTTCGCTTAAGAAACAAGTGTACTTTAACACGCGGTCAACTGAACACCTATATAAGAGGATGTTTTCATTAGCCAGGTCTCTCATCCTTCTGAACCTACAACAATGGAATATAATTCATAAGATTGAGAACTGGTAACAAAAATAAATATGAATATGATCTAAACAAATGCTAAAAATGAATCGGTTAGAAATGATTTTACTTGGAGCTTCAAAACATAACTGGCAATCTTAGTTAGTTAGTCATTGCTTGCGCCTCCAACTTCCCGGCCGAGGTTCACCCCCCGAAAGAAAAATGACAATCAAATTGATAATGTAAGTATTAATAAGCAATTTATATCATTTGACATGACGGTAAAGTCTTTAGAGGTGCAGTTGTAAATACGGATCACCACCTGCTGATAAGCAAATCTATGTTAAAACTTCAGAGATATAAATCATCCTATAAACATGGAATTCAATATATACCAAGAAACTAAGGAACAGTTTGTGGTCGCTGTCTCTAATAAGTACCAGGTCTTCCTACATTTAGTAGACGAGGAGAAGACGAAGAAGAGCTGGCTAAGGTTAAAAACATTTGAAGCCACTCATCTATATAAGTCCTTGGAAGAAGAGAACTTAAACATAAAGCATGGATAACGCAGAAAAATACAAGAAAGCAAAGGTAAACGCCTTAATAGCAAAATCAGAGCTACTAAAATCGCATTCCTAAGAAAAAATACAGAAGTTGCAAGAAAGTTAAGAAGCGCATAAGAGTGTATAAAAGACACTATGTTGATGCCTTAGCAAGAGAAGCAGAGGATGCAGCAACTACGGGATTTCTCAGAGACCGTCACAGTCTCATAAGGAAATTGGTAGGAAAATATTATCAATCAATTGGACTTATCAAAAATGGTAAAGAAAATGTTTTCACCGATATTGAATGTTAAATGAACAGATTATTTGAATACTTTAAAGATTCTTGTGAATAGATCGGCTCCAGATGACCCCGCTCTTTCCCATGGATATCAAGAAGGCGTACACTCCCCAGTGAAACGCTGAGAAAAATTATCTTAAGAAGAAATGAGAAAAGTTATCAAAATATTCAAAGATGAGAAAGCTGCTGACCGAGATGGAATCCGAACAGAAGCTATTAAACGCATTATAGACTCATCAGCTGAACTGCTGCACACATTATTTGGTAATCTGGGAGACCGAAGAAATACCCGCAGACTGGCGAGAAGGATATCTGATGTAGTTACCTAGGACGGGGAACGTGCAGGAGTGTGAGTGTTATAATGTTATCGTCGGTGCCTGTGATAACATTAAACAGCAAGATTGTTAAGAGATTAAAAGACGCTAAGGGATTAACAGGCAGGCTTCCGACCAAATGTCTCCTGCACAGATCGTATGGTAATATTACTCATAATAAAAGAGTACACATAATAATATAACCAAGTACTGAATTGGATTGGCCACTTTATATTGGATTTGTGGATTATAAAAACATCCTTTTACAGCATTCATAGGGAATCCCTTTGGAGGCTGATACAGCACTATGGGTTCCCATAAAATATCAGCAACTTAATAAGGGCAAATAGTGTTCTCCAAAACTACCAGACGCATTTGTACTAAAAACAGAAGTACGACAGTGATGCACTTTGGCACCATTGTTAATTTTACTGACTATCGATTGGGTTATGAAAACAACAACAACCGCCAGAAATGGAATTCAATGGACTCTAACAAACAAACAAACAAACAAACATTATTATATGGACTTCGTGACGACATTACACTCATGTCACACAGACGTAATCAAATGGAGGATAAATGTATCATAGTTGAAGAGATGACATAACAAGCAAGTCTAAAATTCATATAGGTAAGACAAAGATAATTAGATTACATCAGGCAAAACCCGACCTCCCTTGGTGACACTCCATTTCAAGAGGCGGAACCATGCACCTAGTTGGGAAGAAATGTGAACAAAATAATAATCACGAGATACATGGAAATATACACAGCTACGCATTATGCATGGTTTCTTTGTTTAAAAGAATAATCAACAAGTTACTCTACAATATATAAATCGTACACGTTTCGGTCGCATTAATCTGTAATAAAAACAACTCGAACAGGTAAGATTCTTATTGTAAATAATGACAGATAAAATATAAATAAGCGCGAATGCATTTTTTTAAAACAATGTTGCATATCCCTTACAGGACGTTGCAGTCAACACCATCATTTTTCATCTGTTGTTGATATACTAGACAAGTTTTTACGTTCAGTATTTTGCCTTTGCTTTCTGAACGACCGGCTCACATACCCACGTAAGCGTCCAGTGCGGGGCGATTCGCTGCAGAATCTCGCAGTTGCTGTTTTCCCCACGTGGATATACGGGATTACGAACAATGTCGTTACTACCTTAGCCAGGGAGACCGGCGAATGCATTAAATACAGATAATAGTGAAGGATGGGTGAACACCTTTCGTGTACAGGAAGGGTGTGAAGGATTCAAGTGTTCTTATGAAAAATCAAGAAATACGAAGCAGAATGCTGTGTCAATCTGAGAAAGGTAACGTTGGATATGGATATATTGTGAGGACATGTGCATGATATGGCAGGGAGTCAAGAGAGTTACATAATGGCTTCCATAACCGTATTACTTCCAACTAGGTGTTCCAATCTCTAAGTATTGATTTAAGGGGCTCTCCAACGTTAGTCTGAGAGAGATGTATATTTACTTTCACATCTCTTGGAAAAAATAGTGTGTGTGTGTGTGTGTGCACGCGTGCACGTGTGCGTGTACGTGCATGCGTGTGGGTGTGTGGGTGTGTGGGTGTAGGTGTGGGTGTGTGTGTGGGCGTGGGCGTTAGCGTGTGTGTGTGCGCGTGTGTGTGTGTGTGCACGTGTGCGTGTACGTGCGTGCGTGCCTGCGTGCGTGTGTGTGTATGGGTGTGGGTGTGTGTGTGGGTGTGTGCGTGGGCGTTAGCGTGTGTGTGCGTGTGTGTGTGTGTGTGTGTGCACGCGTGTACGTGTGCGTGTACGTGCGTGCGTGCCTGCGTGCGTGGGTGTAGGTGTGTGTGTGTGGGTGTGGGTGTGTGTGTGGGCGTTAGAGTGTGTGTGTGTGTGTGTGTTGCATGTCCTTTGCATGACGTTATGATCAACCCCAACACAAGTTTACTTTCAGTAGTTTGCCATTGCTTTCTTAACTGGAAATCAACGTTGAAGTTCTATAGAGAGGTGTAGGGGTTAATCCCACTGGTGTTTGTCCATCAAGAATGATGATGCCCTTTTACTGAGATTCCTGAGAAGAATACTCAACGTATCAAGAAGAGATAAGATCAGAATTGTAGAAATCAGGACTAAAGTGGGGGTTATAGCAGCACTAGATTTTAATAGAAAGCAGCAAGTCAAATGGGTTTGGCCATGCAAGTAGGTTACCAGTCAACAGCATACCACAACAAGCAATGATGTATAGACCAGATGGAAACAGAGGAAGAGGTCGACCACGTAAACGTTGGACGGAGGGAATAACAGAGTCCATGGGAATATCGATACATGAAGCCCATAATCGGGAACTCTCACGATGTTTATACTTCACCTCGACACCGCAAGGTAATAGAAGATCATGATGAGATAAGATGATGAGACTGTATTACTAACAGGACATCATTTGAACAGCTTCAGTAACCAGCTCTGATATTTACAGTCGTATTATACAGCTCTAGACATTTCTACCGCTTAAGGATTCTGCCTCTTTATGTCTCAGGTTCTGTACTAGACTGTAATGTTAGGGATGGGAACATAATGCTTTGTAATGTACGATGTGGTCTCGCTGATCACTCTTTTTGTGCGATGCTATTATGAATATTATGACTTCTTGTGTGTTGTCTGTGTAAAGGCTTAGTTTAATTGAGCCTGGTGTGCCTGTTGCTAATTAATAAAAGATGTTTCTTGAGTGAAGACGTGTTTTTATATCTCTTACTTCTCGGATTATTATTACTGCAAGCTGAATCACCTATCATGGATTTTTATATCAATGTGCTCGTTGTGATTCTGAGGATGTGGTGAAATAGTTTTTAGATTAATACAAGTGTTTATTATCGCAAAAATGTGGGTTATATCTAATATTCATTTCGAGTGATAGTTGAACACTATTAAATTTCAACAAATCAAGTGCACGAGGCGTGTCAGATACAACCACGGGACCTCAAATTGCCCGCGGCGTGGCTAGATAACAATGCGATTTCTGCGTTCTTCAAGTTTAGTTAGTCGTAATATTATGCAATAATGTCAGGGGAAGGAGAGTGCTCCGTATTGGAAGTGAATGGTGAAAGGACTCGCTCAGGTTTACGATCGGCTGTCAATAAAACTTACACACTAAACAAAGAGAGGGCCGTGAAGAATAAGCTATCCAAGTGCATAAATCCCAACGGCCTAGCCGTCAAACACACCAACTCAGGACAGTGTGTTACTATTTCCTTCAACAACACACTCTATTATGAGGCATTCCGAACTTGCCTACTCAACTACTACAGGCTTGAACTAATTGAACACAGGCAAGATAAGCACGGTGCCCACGTTGAGGATCTGATTACGACGCCAGTGATTACGATACATTTGTACCGCAGTAAAAATAAACTCATGACACAGGGCAGTAATGAAAACATTAATTCCTGGCTAAAAGTAGATTTTGTTGAACTTGAAAACTCGACACAGACATTCACCGAATCTACTCATACGATGAGTGTACATGACAACATCAACACGAGGCCTGCCAACCCACCAGCGCTCTTGGCTATTGAATACCCAATGGAGCGTATCCAAAACAACATAGAACCCAATGTTGACATTGTTGAAGAAGTACCTGCCTCAGATAACAATAGCATCTTAACTATCAATGGACATTCGTGCGACTGTAAAGGACGCATTGAGGAACTAGAACAATCACTAAAGGCGCTCATTGTCACTGTTTCAACCAACATTGAAGCAAACAACAAGATAAGCAGTGATTACAATGCTCTCAAGACAGAAGTCGCACTCCTGCGAGACGGAAATTTGCTGCTGAGAAATACAGTTCAAATCTTACAGAATGCGTCCTCTACAAACCAAACCGAAGAAGCATGTAATTCTCAAGCAACCGCTTCATCCTTGGGAAATCTTGGGGAAGCTCAATCCCACCCAGAACAGATAATCACTATAAAAACAACTCAACGCGCAGAGGAAGATAAAAAACAACAAACACCTCAATGTGCAGACGAAGATAAACAACAACAAGCAGTCTACCCCATTGACGTCAAAATAAGCAATAGGTTTGAAGTACTTCAAGAAAAGTCACCAGAAAACTTACAGTGCTTTAACATGCTGCAAACGGGCAAGACAAGCCAACAAGATACATCGGGAGAACCACATGGAGACATAAAGACTGCTGATAATCGGAAATGGATGAAACAACGGTCGAGACGTGCTGACAACCAACATGTACAGACAGCACGACCTGACTGTACACATATTATACTAGGCGATTCCTTAATGAAAGGTTTATACAGCGACAGGATGGCCACATCAGACAAAGACATTGTTTCAATAATCCCACTGCCTGGGGCTGGTGTGGACCGGCTAACAGACAAGATTAGCAGGTTGGCTGTTAATCATAGCGTCAGAAGGGCAAGCGTACATATTGGCATCACCGACACCATGAACAACCAACAAATCACAGGGTCTCAACTGCTGGCACTCTTGAACGGATTACGTCACACTTTTCCTAACTCATCCATTTTCTTCTCCTCCATCATATCACCGAGTTATGGACACCAGCGCCGTCTAGCTGACATAAATAACAACATGTTGCAGAAGTTCTGTTCTCAAAACAAGATACAATTCATCAACAATACAGCATCATTCACTTCACAGGCTGGTGCACCAAAAAAGAGTCTTTACAAGGATCAAATACATTTATCTACATTGGGCACCAGTTTTCTCGCCAAGAATTTAAAATATCCAGAACGGACATACCATACATCCAATACGGGATCGCGCCGGACACTTTTAGCTACTCCTGAAACTCAAGCCAGACGACATACTCCCGTCACATCAAGTACCAATAGGACAGAAGTGTGCAGACCACTCATAACCACTGCACCTGAAATCCAAGCCAGACGGGACACTACCACAACACCAAGTCCGTTAAATACGTCGTCTTTCACACAGGAGGGTAATAATTACGAAGATATGATTCCTATTCTCCCCAGAAAGGATCCGACTCTCAGCAACAACGACGTGCCAGCACAACCTCCTGTTAGCCACCAACCAGAGGCTCTAGTTGGTAGTCATTACATACCCATGAGACATCATCAGTACCCATTTAATTGTAATCCAGAATGGTTGCACCTCACACGGTATAGCCCAGCTACACTTCGTCAAGCACTTATAATGTCGCTATACCAACAACCAACACAACCTGGTATTTACTAGCAACTTAGGACAAAGCTACACCGGATCTCGGTACAAGAAAGAGCCTCTACTTAAACGTTTATCTGCATATTTGGTTATAACTTGATCTAGTAACGTATTAGGTTATAAGTTATTACAAACATTGACTGGTTTTGACTTTATATTAATTGATAGTACTTAGCTGTATAGCTTTTATAATAATTCTAATTGTGTTTTCACGGTGAGTGAGGGGGTCTTCACTGCTCTTCCTTACGGATCTGTGTACGTATTTTTTATATATTTACAGAGATATTACTGTTTCTCTGTACTTTAGAGTGTGTTTTGTAATAAGGGACGTAAGTTGTATTCACTTTTCGTGTGTGTGTTTTGCTTTTAAACTTGTGATTACGCATTGTTGAAATGTCTAATAAGTACGAACACTGGCTCAGGAATAATGGGCTCAGAATCGGGCATGTAAACATATGCCATCTATTAGGGAAGCTGCCCGAACTATCACTTATACTTAATCAAAATTTTCACATGTTTGGCGTTAGCGAAATTCGATTAAATGGCAACATCTCAGATGATGATATGGCTATCAGAGGTTTTAAAACCATTAGAAGAGATCCCTATCAGAAACAAGAGACGGGTATTGCAGTTTATATTTCCAACTCGCTTAACGCCCACCGCAGGCTAGACTTTGAAACCTGTGAGATTGAGCTTTTTCCATTTGGTTATACCCGCAAGGCAGCGGAGGTTTGAAGGGGAGGTTAGAAGGGATATCAACCAAGGCTGACGAGCTGCCTCTGCCCGGTAATCAATAAGGAGGGGAGTCTACCATCGTTCCTTTCTGGCAGTGACCATACTGATCAGGTGACCGTTGCAATGTTTCCATTGAGAAAACTTCTGAACACCGTCGCTGACTTGAAACCATAACCAACAACTATCTTTTGGCTGCTCCCAAGTCCAATCCACCACCTGCTCAGGTGGCTTCCCGTTACCCTGTTGTTTTTTTTTTTTTTTGGTTTGTTTGTTGTTTTTTTTTTTTTTGGGGGGGGGGGAGGGGGAGGGACTAAGCGGATACTCCACCTTGCTCAAGGGTGTCCCGTAGGCTACCGGAGGAAGGAAGCGGTTTACTTCTCTTTTAATAGGGGATACCGCTACTCAGTGACGTTTAATATTGCAAAGTATTTCAGTTTCCGAGACATGACAATGTCATCATTATTGCCAGGTGATCAGCTGTACGTTCACACAGTAATTTGTGGTACATACTTTCTGAGACTGAGTGAGCGATTGTCATCATACAATGTTAATCATGAACTATTTCACCAGCACGCAACGATCGTCACAGCTCAAATGTTACAGAAGAATGATTAGAACGCCTAGCCGAAGAGGACTAAAACGACAGGCAACACAGAAGAATGGACTGTCTATGAAAAGCGGCTCAGAAACAATACCGTGTCTGGGAAACCGAGAAAATGTGGTCTCATTAACTGTGATTGTGGTTTAGACAGAGCGGTGATTGGAGGGATCATACTAGATAGTTGGGCTGAGCCGACACAGATCTCAGTGAACAGGGAGCATTCAAGAAACTGAATATGCCAGTGGATGAGAGGTGAGGTTCTTTCAGACGTTCTATATATTGTAAGCAATGAATGAATCACCGAAAAACGAGAAGTACATTGTGAGCTTTACTAAAGCACGACTACAAGAAACAAAATGGACGTTGCGACCAAAGCCTTCGTCAGCACAGAACAAACAAACAAAAATAGACTAACAAATACACGAAAGACACTACATGAAAGCATTAATTTCACTTATATGTTTTCTTGCTTGCGCGGCTATCCGTGAATGGAATAAACCGAATGTAATGGTTAACAGGGTCAACTGACTAAAGGTCAGTAAAGCCAGGAGCTCGAGGATTGGCTGAGACAATCGGCGAGGGAACCTACGCTGGGGGGATGGGGGTGCGCCTATGAGAGCGAAAAGGGAAAATATGGATAGGTAGAGCACTGTGGCCGACTCTGTGGCGATGTAACGGATGCAGTTCGCAATTCCGCACGCCAAGTTCGAAACAACGATGCGGGCGATTTGGATGCAGACCCCACGCATTTGCCATCATAAAATAGCTCAAGTGCCGGTTGTTCAGAAAGCAGTGACAAGCAACTAAACTTAAACTACCCGGGAAGTCACAGAAGGCAAAGATAATGCTGGCGTTGACTACAACGTCCTGTGAAGGACATGCAACTGGCTCATAAGGAGACTATACGACTACGGGGATGGGAGGGGGCAGGGGGCGTTAGGGACTTAAATAAAACTGTGTTGGATATTGAGGCCGTGAGGGGAGAGTGAACCCAACTGGAAGATGAGACGGTTTAAGACTGGAAGATGAGACGGCACGATTTAATCGCCGTGACATTCTTGTATATATTGTAAGCAACGTGCTGCGAATGCCACGCTGTTTGCTCAAGTGCTGGAATTCACCTCGGAGCCGAACAATCTGGCTACAACTGAAAGAGGAAAACTTATCCTGATTATAGCTACATGTGAAAGTAGAAAACTTATCTTAATTCTAACTACAAGACGACGGCTTACTGGGTTGCTAAACATAAACAAAATAAAATAACACAAACAGTAAATATTATATTGTCGTACCTTGTGACATATCGGAATGTTATATTGCAATGCCCATACTTGTAGATAAAGCGTTTCTGGGTAGGAAACGTGTTCAATATTTCCGTGACCGTCTATCAGCTGCATGGGTGACGTGGACAGTAACACGCTTTCCGTCTATCAGTGCTGGATGGGTGACATGGACAGTAACACGATGTCCGTCTATCAGTGTTGTATGGGTGACATGGACAGTAACACGATGTCCGTCTCTCAGTACTGGGTGGTAGACGGGGACAGTAACACGATGTCCGTCTCTCAGTACTGGGTGGTAGACATGGACAGTAACACGATGTCCGCCTATCAATACTATATGGCTGACATGGACAGTAACACGATGTCCGTCAATCAGTACTGGGTGGTAGACGTGGACAGTAACACGCTGTCCGTCTATCAGTGCTGGATGGGTGACATGGACAGTAACACTATGTCCGTATATCATTACCGTATGGGTGACGTGGACAGTAACACGCTGTCCGTCTATCAGTACTGGATGGCTGACATGGACAGTAACCCAATGTCCGTCTCTCAGTACTGGGTGGTAGACATTGAGAGTATAGTACACACTGTCCGTCTATCAATACTATATGGCTGACATGGACAGTAACACGATGTCCGTCTCTCAGTACTGGATGGGAGACATGGACAGTAACATGATGTACGTCTCTCAGTACTGGGTGGTAGACATGGACAGTAACATGATGTACGTCTCTCGGTACTGGGTGGGTGACGAGGACAGTAGTAACACGCTGTCCGTCTATCAGTACTGGATGGGTGACGAGGACAGTAGTAACACGATGTCCGTCTATCAGTACTGGATGGATGACGTGGACAGTAACACGCTGTCCGTCTGTCAGTACTGGGTGGTAGACATGGACAGTAACATGATGTCCGTCTCTCAGTACTGGATGGGTGACGTGGACAGTAGTAACACGATGTCCGTCTCTCAGTACTGGATGGGTGACGTGGACAGTAGTAACACGATGTCCGTCTCTCAGTACTGGATGGGTGACGTGGACAGTAGTAACACGCTGTCCGTCTCTCAGTACTGGATGGGTGACGTGGACAGTAGTAACACGATGTCCGTCTCTCAGTACTGGATGGGTGACGTGGACAGTAACACGATGTCCGTCTATCAGTACTGGATGGGTGACGTGACAGTAACACGATGTCCGTCTATCAGTACTGGATGGGTGACATGGACAGTAACACGCTGTCAGTCTGTCAATACTGGGTCGGTGACATAGACAGTAACACGCTGTCCCTCTATCAGTAATGGGTGGGTGACATGGAAAGTAAGACGATGTCCGTATATCAGTACTAGGCCGGTGACATGGACAGTAACACGTTGTCCGTCTATCATTACTGGGTGGGTGACGTGGACAGTAACACGCTGTCCGTCTATCAGTACTGGGTGGGTGACGTGGACAGTAACACGCTGTCCGTCTATCATTACTGGGTGGGTGACGTGGACAGTAACACGCTGTCCGTCTATCAGTACTGGGTGGGTGACGTGGACAGTATTACACTGTCAGGTATATCAGTACTGGGTGGGTGACGTGGACAGTATTACACTGTCAGGTCTATCAGTACTGGGTGGGTGACGTGGACAGTATTACACTGTCAGGTCTATCATTACTGGGTCGGTGACATGGACAGTAACACACTGTCAGGTCTATCATCAATGGGTGGGTGACGTGGATAGTAACATTCTGGTCGCAATCAGTAAAATCCAATGAAAGGAAAACTTGAACAGTAAAGAAACATCTACATCACTCCAGCACGAACAAAGGCAGTTTTGCTGTTGACTGACTCGGAAATTCAGATAATTTCTGAGGATAATGGACAGTAAATTCAGATGATCAGACGACTTCAACACCAATCTTCGTCCAGACTAACCTGATGATGTTGAGTAGTGAACAAGAAACTGACGGGGCCACACTGTCGGCCTGTTGTAAATTGGTGTGAAAATAACAGAAAGCTGGCTGATATTTAAATTAATTTCCATAGCTCCCTGTGAGCCGAAGCGAAGCGTCAAGGACACATTTTCGGCTGTGACAATGTAAGGATAATTGTCTAGAAAATCGGAGAAGTGGGGAAAACATAACAGACACGACGGAAGTGGACAGGATGAGGTGTCTGGGTCGGTGTGACCAGTTGTTGGGAAAACTGTGAACGAAACCAAGCAGATAGGGTTTGACACAGGCATGAATGGAAAGCCGGAAAGCCAGTGGATGGTGGATTGGGATACCAGTTCAGCAGATCAGGTTCCATCTCGGAACGAGGAGGTCGGGTCACGATGGCATAGACAATATTGTAACTGGAGGATTGTCAGTGAAGCGCAAACTGTCTTTGGCTGAGATAAAGCAGCGAAAGTGTTTTGAATATAAAGACTGCAAGAAACTTGAAAGGCGTGCCTTGAAGGCAAACTATATCATGTAACTAAAAGGACGTTCAGCGTCCCTAAAACAAGAAGGACAGGGGATACACAATAATTAACAATTAAAGGCTGTTGAGCAAAGACTGATCAGGCCACCTGGTAATTATGTTCCCTAACGTATATGAAGTCTTGAACATAATATCGGTAGGCAGTATTTTACATTAGGTTTCCCTATTTATTTGTTTTACTTGTAATTGGAAAGGGAGGGTCTCCGTGACAAATGGCCCGGCCGCCTACCTTCCGCCGCGAAGACAAATGGCCGCCTACCTTCCGCCGCGAAGACAAATGGCCTGGCCGCATATCTTCCGCCGCGAAGACAAATGGCCTGGCCGCATATCTTCCGCCGCGAAGATAAATGGCCTGGCCGCCTACCTTCCGCCGCGAAGACAAATGGCCTGGCCGCATACCTTCCGCCGCGAAGACAAATGGCCTGGCCGCCTACCTTCCGCCGCGAAGACAAATGGCTTAGCCGCCTATCTTCCGCCTCGAAGACAAATGGCCTAGCCGCCTACCTTCCGCCGCTGGGGCTTTATTGCAAAGGCTAATGGGCGAGTCTTGAAATAGGAGAGTCTGGCATCTGAGACTACGACCTCCAGCATGAGAATGGAGGTGAAGGCAGTAACAGCGGCATTCCGGTGGCTTGAGGAGACTACTGCAACACACGTTGAATTCATTACAGATTCAAAGAGTATGCTTAGCAAGGTGGAGAAAGGAATGTTTCGTGTGGAATCGCTCTCGTCGCTTCAGAGGTCACAGATCGTGAGAATTATATGGATATTTTGCCCTGACCATGCAGGTGTACGAGGGAATGAACAGGCTGATAGGCTAGCAGGGAAGGCACCTCTTGGTGGAATTTTGCCTATGGACAAGGGAGAGGTGGTCGTGCGCTTGTGGGACCAGGTGGAGAAGGCGGAGGAACAGATTGAGAACCTATATGTGGAAAGAATGATATTGCGGGGGATCGGCAGGGGTTCTGGAAGAGTCTCCAAACTGAGAGGGAAGACCAGGAGAACTTTTAATCAGATAGCGGTGGGGACGATTAGTAGTATGACTCTTCGCTAGCTGTTGAACGAGGGGACGTAGCAAGTATGAGAATGTCCTGAGTGCAGTGATGTCGGTTGTTAACTCAACTCAACTCAACTCATCTACAAACACATGTCATTGGTCTTCTTGATAAATCTGATGGCCGATAGTGTTTTATGCTTCTCTGCATTCCATTGAAGGTTTTCTCACTGTGCAGACGTTTGTCTATAAGACTCTCGAACTGCAACGCTATCACAACTTGCTAAAGACTCTTTCGTCGCATAAATGATGACTGGTTTGTACTGATGTAGATCATCATCTATCTTTCGAAAATGGGCTCTTGCAGTACTTCGACATGTGTCTTCTTAGTCGCCCACGGGCTTCTTAACCTTCTATGAGGAAATTCCATTTTGAGATATAATAGTGCAGTTTTGAAACTCCCCATAACCAAGTGCATTATTCAAATTCCCCATTACCATTCTTGGATTTTTTTTTCTCTTCATATAATGTTTACTCGAGTACTTTTCTATTGAATGAATACATAACACCTGCCGGCGTTAATGACACTGGTTTAACAATGGAAATACCCCAAACGTCAAGTCTGCAATTATAGAAGGCAGCTGAAAGACACATGATTACAGAAACCGATTAGTATCAGCAGCATTTGGCTTTAAGAGTCCCCAGGGTTAGATTTATAAAATCTAAATTTGCAATAACCTCTGTAGATATATCATGGTGTTACCCCAAGTGCGATCCACGACATTTTGCCAAGCAGCTGCACGATAAGGCAACGGTTCGTGAGTATCGGTGGCAGGTAAGACTAGTGCACGTGAAGCCGGTAGTTGCTATGTGGCGGTAGAAGTAAGGAGTAAACATTCCAAGACAAGATTGATGAAGCCGTTTATAGCTATTGTAATTTACTTTACGTATATACAAGGAGGCTTCACATGAAAACCTTAAAAGTGATGTAGAAATTACAATAACCCTCGCATTGTCTTGTAATCCGTTAATATTATTGTTTGGACGTCAAAAGTGTTAAGTACGTGACATCACGGTGCAGACGGTGGCGCCATAAGGCCAGTTCAAAAATGGCCGCCTCACTTTTGACACGCATCAAAGAGAGCAGCCTTTTGTTATACGTTTTTATTTTTTATTTTTTATTTTGTGTATGTGAAGGGTTGAACCTTATAGAAATTCATCGGCGAATGAAGGTCCAGTATGGTGATGCATTCCTGTCAGTCCAGCAAGTGTATGAGTGGACTAGGAAGTTTCAAAACAAGAATGCCCCCGTGTCATATACCACAAAGAGCCACCTTAAAGAAATAAGATGGATATAGAAAGGAGAATACCATGTCAAACATGGAAGTTCATATGCTGACAAGAGACAGGCGGATCCTATCTAGTGCCTCAGGAGGTTGAGCTGCAATGATCTCCTAGGTTACTCTCCCAGGAGATTGCAATTCGAGACCTGCCATAATACGCACGAATGACATGATATTTATTTCGTATACTTTGCAACACACATCATAATAATTACAACTATAAAAAATAACACTATATGTATACAAATATACTGTATACTTTGATAAATCTACAGAACCACTATGAGTTTATTATTAATCATTTTTACTTCATTTGTTTTGCACAATAACATATCATTTGAAGCAAGCACGTTTAAGACACGTGAAACACATAATGAGAACAATAAGCAAATTAAACTGCCTCTTGCTGTGTTGACGCATGACAGTGTTACATCGTAATATATCTTTCGTAGATGCGGTCTCTCTGGCTGTGGGGTTATAATACTTTCTCTCTGTAATCCCGTTTATCACGCAGAGTCTCGTAGCGGAGCGAGAGCTGAGGAGGTTCGACCCCCGCTCGTGACTTGCGGGATACTGAGCCGGCCGCTCAGAAAGCAATGGCAAACTACTGAGCGTAATCTTGCCAAGAGATCAACATACAGCTGAAAGATGCTGGTGTTGACAGCTAAGTCCTGTAAAGGATATGCTAAATTAAAAAAAAAAAAAAAAAAAAAGATGCGTACTTACGGAACCGCTCTTGCATACCCCCACTAATTTACTTCAGAAGAGGACAAGAATTCGGCAAAGTGGTAGTCTTGGAGATTTAAAGTGGTACCGGGTTGGTAGGAGAATCTCTTCACCAACCTCACTCAAATATACGCAGGACTCTGCATGCTTCTGTCGTCTACTTCTTTGAATGCCCATCACTATATATATATATATAATTATTTCTCATCAACTCGTCATTGCTCAGAGGACCTGAGGGCCAATGAATCGATCTTAGGAGAGATAACTCCGAATTAAAGTTGCTTTACGAACCAACCAACTAGCTAAACGAAATTAGCTGCATAAATAGGTCATGTGACACAGAGAGAGAGAGAGAGAGAGAGAGAGAGAGAGAGAGAGAGAGAGAGAGAGAGAGAGAGAGAGAGATGTCTGCAGACTTGTGAATAAACTCAAATAAAAGAGTTTGACCACAACTGGAGGACTTCACACAGGAGACATAACATACAACTTGTACTAGAAAAGAAGTCAAAACATACTATAGTGTATCACTTTGACACACACTGTTCAGTGACAGTCGAACATCACTTATTTCAGTAATTAACTTTTCGGGATATGCGTAAACCGCTTTCAACACATACAAGATGAATGGGACACAACAACAATTTAATGGTGCATGCATGTCTCCGAACATGGAACAAAACACCATGTGAATTATACATGCATATATGACTATATGGGGGAAAAAAGCCAGCTCAATGGTAACTGCATATTTGATTACATGGGGGAGAAAACACCATCTGTATGATACATGAATGCATTATTACATGGCGCAATAGCCGATATTAATGTTACCTGCATGACCATTGGGCCAAAAATCGACCCAAAGCTCGCTTTTTCTACAACAATAACAATGATAACAACGGCAATACTAATAATAACAATACTAATAGCGACAATCAAACACAGAATCAGTTTTGGACGAGCACATTCTGATTCCCGTAATATGGCCAACAGAAAAGTTTGTTTCGTTGCTTGGTAGGTTTCTTGCTTGCTTGTTGATTGGTTGGTTGGTTGGTTGGTTGGTTGGTTGGTTGGTTGGTTGATTGGTTGGGTGGTTGGTTGGTTGGTTGGTTGGTTGGTTGGTTGGTTGATTGGTTGGGTGGTTGGTTGGTTGGTTGGTTGATTGGTTGATTGGTGATTGGTTGGTTGATTGGTTTGTGTGGATTCTCATTAAGACTAACGTTTAAGTCCAATGCATTCGCATTCTGCTTGGTAATCTCTTAAAAGAACTTGCATCTGTAAACGTAGTTTTCCTTGGAGACTTTCCTGAGACCAGAAGCAAATGACCATCTCTTCAGAAACTGTTACAGAGCTCCCCCTCCCCTCTCCAAGAAACAAGACGTGTGTGCCAGGCTAGAACTTCACGTCTACGAAGACGTCACCAGACATGATTCAGGAACACACATACGGACTGAGGAGACTCCTTGGCCCAGTGGCTAGTACGCTTGTCTGCCAGCACTGAGGCCATGTGTTGTAATCCTTTAGAGAATGTCTCTATATTTCCCATTGACCTGAACTCATTTCCAAGTTCCGCGCAACTTAAAATTGGCACCAGGAAATTACCTTGGTAGTAAAGGTGACGGGGTAACACTGGCCGCATTGCTGATTGAGTGACGATTTGTATACAACTGGGGGTTTAGCACCGTAAAATATGATTTCTTACCGTTACGTTTGTTACATACAGACAAGCTGGTGTAATCTTAAGGGAGTACAGAAAGATGTAACTGTTAGCAGTCAATGAACAAGCACAATGAAAAACACGCCAGTTGTGGGACCCAATGCATTCTGGAATGTGGTGTGTGTGGTTGAGAGATAGATAGATAGATAGATAGACAGACAGACAGACAGACAGACAGACAGACAGACAGACAGACAGACAGACAGACAGACAGACAGACAGATAGAGAGACAGACAGACACACACACACACAGACAGACAGACAGACAGACAGACAGACAGACAGACAGACAGACAGACAGACAGACAGACAGACAGACAGACAGACAGACAGACAGACAGACAGGTAGGTAGGTAGGTAGGTAGGTAGGTAGTTAAGTAGGTAGGTAGGTAAGTAGGTAGGTAGGTAGGTAGATAGATAGATAGATAGATAGATAGATAGATAGATAGATAGATAGATAGATAGATAGATACAGAGAGAGAGAGAGAGAGAGAGAGAGAGAGAGAGAGAGAGAGAGATAGAGAGAGATTAGGAAAGAGATAGAAAACACGAGCGAGTGTGAAAAACTGGTAAGAATTGAGAGAAAAAGAGAAAGACATGGCATAAGGTGGAGGGAGATATATATAGAGAGACAAATGGGGCACAGAGAGATACACACGGACAAATAGACAGCGGCAGAGAGACTCACACAGAGAAAAAAGTGAGAGATAAACAGAGGGACATATATACAGAGATATATACAGCAGAGAAGGAGATACAGACAGACAGACAGACAGACAGACAGTCAGACAGACAGACAGACAGACAGACAGACTATTTTCTAACCGGCGTTTTATAAAAACATCCGATAACAAAGATAAAGCACTTTCCATTATAACAGTTGTCTTTTTACATATATATGACGATGGTGGCTCACACAGTATAAAGCTGAGATATTGGCTAACCCACAATGCTCACACACTCGGGGTTTGAACAGAAACAACTAGGACAGAATGGACTTACCTACAATGCAGACAATGAAGATGATGCCGTAGAAGACGATAAACATGTTCCGATAGAACAAGTCCGAGAATGCGGTGTGGAAGCCCGGGTTGAAGGTCATATTGGAGAAGTCTTCCTGAAACTGGGCCAGGCTGGTGAAGTTCATGCTGGTTGTAACACTGTCCTCATCCATGTCGCTGTTAACCATTGAAAGATGTCCTATATTATTGTATCCATTGTTTCTAATGCGTTTGGTAACTAAAACACATGCTTATTTATAACCTTTTTCGTTAGATAGACCGGTCAGACTGTAGCTAAATTGTTGAGGGTCTCTTAATGAGAACACTGCAATGTATTTTCAACAACAAATATATATTTGATTCTGTGTTGCCTCCAGGCTGAGTTCAGTAGATTGTGTGTCTAAATGTTTCATATAAAGATTATATATACACATGCTGCCACCGAAGCAGGATGCAGTGTCGACAAAAGTCACATTATAAAATTAGCACACACCAATTTGAGCAATTATCAGTTTTAGCACCAAAAACGTCAACTAGTTTTCCATTCAAGAATAGCAGATGGCAGTATTTCCAAGTGTGAATGGAGCTCAGTAGCACCGTGTTGTTTCTGTTCATTGATTGTCACTGGAACGATGAGTCCCCCGACAGATTGTAATGGCATTAGAACACGTATTGCCTCCACACAAGCCTGTATTAATGTTGTTTAGTACATGCTGCAGACATTCAGCATAAGGGCATGTTGTTTCGAGCCTGTAAGTTCACAACTATGTTTACACAACGTCAGTTGTGAATGGTTTCAGTTGTAATATACTGCAGTTGAACTGTGTTACTTGGGAACACGCTGCCAACTTGCCAGATCAGTGTGTGCAGGTGCCTATGATGAACGTGGCCTAGTATCAACTTGTCAGATCTCTGTACAGCCGCTCTGTGATGAGAAAAGAAATATATTGCAATTTACCGAAGCCTTAATAAAACTTAATAATAGCTTGACTGAAATTGTTATGTGGAAAACAAGTGTAAGTATGCATGCATTGTTTAGCTTAGAATAATCTGTATTCCTTGTTTAATTAAGATCAGTCTGTGAGAAGATTATTTAGTATAAGAAACAAATTAAAACTACTCTAATATGCGATGTTTCAAATGAAAGTTGCGGACATCGTGGCCACAAGGCCTCGGGAACCTGAAGCATACAAGGACAGCTGTTACGTGACATCATAAGATCTGGTCTACTAGTGATCACAGGGAGAGAAGATCTCCAGAATTCTGGGAGTTCAGATTTTACACTATCAGCTTTCAACGTCAGAGAGCGTCTTGCTGTTACATACTCAGATTACGTTAAGAGTATTGTAAAGGAGAGGAATCAATATATCAGCATAACGGATTGTGCCCTGGAGACCAGATACGTACATTTAGTAGCTAGCGTATTTCATCTAATCAGAGCGGACGAGTTGGTCGTTGTTGTTCTACGCCAATATTATTTTATTCTCACGCTCGTACATCAAATAAAATGACAGAACCAAAAAACGTCGTGATTGCATGAATGAGAGCCACCATTCAGACGATGTATTTCAGTAAATTGATTTTATCTTTGCTGCTGGTTTAGTCTGTTCTGTTAGGTGTCAGTCAGGTCTTAGTCAGATATGACTGAGCTACCGTATAACAGTAGACGGTACTAACTGCTTTCTGTTAGCGCCGAATGTTGGGCGGTGCTTACCAAACCTGACACCCAACTTTGTGCCAACGGCTTCGGCGGAGGAGAGCAATTAGGAATGTACAAACCCTATCCTGGTGCGAGGAAATGCAACCTGAAGACAAAATGTCATGACAGGGCAGATCAGGCCCTAAGGCTTTTCTAGCAGCTTGTCTAGGATCGAAGATCCGACAGGAGGACAGATAACGCATTACTGTGTTGATCCGACAGCTTCTGCAGCTTGTCTTGTTCCAGGTGTATTCGTGTTACCTTTCCTCTGGAGTGAACTAGGCAGGCCGAGAAAGGAATCATGCTGCATTGGCAATACATAGTCTCTATATTTCAGCTCAGACTTTGTGCTATGGAGAGGTATCACTCCATCCCTGGTCCTAACCGGTATCGGAATCAAAGCGCGCATAGTGAATTGGTTTGATCAGTCACATTTGCTACCGCCATGGGTTGTACGTATTATGCATTTTTGAAGCACAGAGTGACAAACTATCGCCTGTCAAGACGGCAAGGTGCCAATGAGTGTTGAGCCATAGACAGCTGTGACATAAATGTCGCGTCCTTACAATTTCCTAGAATTGACTCCTTTGTTACAACGCCTTGGATGGAAATTTCTTCATCTTGGTCTGGATGACGTCGTAGTTTATATGACCTTTGTTCAAATGTGAGCTTAATGACTGATCTAGTACCCGGCAAAGACATTGCTGCTTATTCTTGCAAGGCGTTAGTAGACACATGCCATCTAGAACGTTGGAAAGACAAGTCGCTTCCCGCTTGGGAGGGCAGTTTAGCCCAAAACATGTCACTCTCTGGGGCCTGGGAACGTTTGTAAACTCATTATGAATGTGTAACCATGTCTTTTGATAAGGTACATGTATCGTTGTGTTTAAAAATGAATTGTGAAACAGTTAGATCAACAATTCATGTGAAAAGATGGCCTGAGTGATTGCTTTCTAATGAGGGGACATCTTTGTCTCACTGCCGATTTTCCTATGCGTACAGTTTCAATTCCTATGGGTAACTTATTATATGCGTTGTGAAGATATCTCACTATCAATGCATATCAATCTGCAAAGGTTCTATGTGCTGTGGAGTATGTGCTCTAAGTGCATTTCAAGAACATTTTCTCTGTGCGGAACAATAGTACTATTAACGCATGTTATGGACCTAGGTTCATGTTGGAGAAATAGTTCTGCTAACCTGTAACTTGAGCTATCGTGCCTTTACAGTATTTCTTCTTGTTTAGATCTTAGTAACCACACAACATGTGTGATAGACAGGTAATCCTTTCATGAATGTGCAAGGGAAATGCCATGTTTGATGAGTATAATCTCAAGGATAAAGAAAGAAAAACATACTATATATGTCTTGCTGGACGTGCCTTCTGTCCGTATTACATCATTGTTGTCGGTGCATGGGCGAATAATTATGACCAGGAATTAGCCAACAAAGTTCAGAATGCTTACTATGTTGCAGAAGTTATTTCTTAGTCAGGACACTTCTTACTCTAGCAGCAATTTGGGAGTATATAACAGCATTCATTAACCCCCATGCTTCTATAGGCAGGTGGAAAGAGGGTCATCTGTTCTGGTTTTATGGTTTGAGATTGGTAGGAATATCCCATGAATGGCCCCTTTATTATTATTATTATTATTATTATTATTATTATTATTATTATTATTATTATTATTATTATTATTATTATTATTATTATTATTATTATTATCACTATTATTATTATTGTTATTATTATTATTATTATTTTATGAAGGATTCACATGTTTCCTCTGTTATAAGATTTATATATTCTATTCGTGATTGTTACTTTCACTGCGGGAGTATACATTCTACTTTTACCCAGTGAGGACAGGACATGATGATGATGATGATGATGATGATGATGATGATGATGATGATGATGATGATGATGATGATGATGATGATGATGATGATGATGATGATGATGATGATGATGAAAGAAGCCTTGTGTACGTCTGTATCACAAGAAGAGAATGTTGACTGGTATGGTCATTGGACTTTGGCCTAATGCTGTTTACAGCTAAGGAAAAGAGATGAGAAATTCCTGGCATACGGCCGATGTCTCAGAGATTCATGTCATGTTATGACAGGTGTATTATCAGGAGTTTTGGATGGTTAGGATTCTCAGACTCATCAGAATGTCTATGTACCACTCATTGGCACCTTTCCGTCTTGACAGACGATAGTTTGGCACATTGTGCTTTAAAAAAGTTTAATAATTACGACCCATGGCGGTGGCGGGTGTGGCTGATAAGGCCAATTCGCGTTGAAAATGTTTGTCCACAGTTTATGCATGTGAAAACATGGTCATTTCCACCATCATCCACCATCTTAAGTCTCTCATGCTCTGTGTGTGCTTTATCTGCAATCATTTTCTCCTTTGTCTTTATTCTATTTCAGATAGTTGCCCTCCATGCAACACGTTCAGCTGCGACTTGTTCCCAATGTGCATTATCAATGCCTGCATCAATCATGTCCCGCTTACACACATCTTTGTATCGTAGTAGAGGCCGACCCTGAGATCTCCTACCCATCTGTAATTCATCAAAAAAGATGTCCTTTGGTATTCTACGGTCATCCATCTTCCTAACATGTGCTATCCATCTAAGTCTACGAAGACCGGGCATGGAATACACCGTCACACAACCTGATCTTTCCAATACTTCAGTATTTGTGATTTTGTCTTGCCACTTAATACCAAGAATTCTTCGCAGACACCGCATATGAAAGCTGTTTAAACGTTTCTCTTGGTGTGAGTAAGTTGTCCAGGTTTCACTGTCATAAACAAGAGTACTAAGGACACAGGCTTGGTAGACGAGGACTTCTGTTTTGGCAGTAAGTTTCCTGTTCTCCCAGACTCTTTTTGCTAACAGTGTTCATTGTTCATTGCTGCCTTGCCAATCCTGATGTTGATTTCCTGATCTAGGGATAATTTGCAATTTAACTCTGATCCTAGATATGTAAAATGGTCTACTAACTCCAGTTCGGCGTCGTCAATATAGACTGATGGTACCCCATGTGCACCTTGTGACATAATCTTGGCTTTTTGTTAATTGTTAAACCAAATTCACAACAAGCATTGGAGAATGCAGATAGTAGACATTGTAATACTTTCTCAGAGTGGGTCGTAATAGCAGCATCATCCGCAATAAAACAACTCTCTAATTAGTACCCTCGTAATTTTGGTATTGGCCTTCAATCTCTGAGCATTATAGAGGCCTCCATCTGAGCGTGAGTGAATGTATATACCGGCATCCTGATCACGAAAGGCATATTTCAGTAAAAGTGAAAAGTATATCCCAAAGAGGGTGGGGGCCTAGTACACAACCTTCTTTGACTCCACTCTTGATTTCAAACTCTTCTGAAGTTGCACCATCAAACTTGATTATACCTTTCATGCCTGTGTGGAACGATTCCACAATGGACAGAAGAGTTTGTGAGCAGCCAATCTTCTTGAGTGCTTTGAACAGACCCTCACGAATGACCAAATCATATGCCTTTGTGAAGTCGATGAAGGCAATAAACTGTGGTCGATTTTGTTCCCGGCATTTTTCTTGCATTTGTCGTAATGAGAATATCACATCAATGGTAGACCGGTTCTGTCGGAAGCCGCAATGTGATTCGGGGTAGACTTGATCTCCCAGGACGTGAAGTCTGCGCAGATCAGTTCTCTCAAATACTTTCCTAACATACACAGAAGTGAGATACCCATATAGTTGTTACAGTCGCTTCGATCGCCCTTGTTCTTGTACAGTATTATGATGCTTAAATCTTTGAAGTCCTGTGGGACTTGTCCTTCTCGCCAGCATAGCTCTATTAGCTGGTGGATCTGTAGAGTGTATCTTGCCCACTCCTGGTTACCTCTATTGGAATCCCATCTTTACCTGGAGCCTTACCAGATGCAAGCTCATTTATAGCACACTTAACGTCTGTTATAGTGGGAAGTGTGTCCAGGTGGTGAAGAGTTGGTAAGGCCTCTATGGCGTTGAGGGCATCATCCGATAGCTGGGTCTCACTTGAGTAAAGCTCTAAATAGTGCTCTACTCATATACCCATCTGCTGTTTCTTATCAGTGATGATTTCTCCAGTCAAGATTTTCAGTGGTGTACTTCTTTTGATCATTGGATCATAGGCTTTCTTTATCCCTTCATACATGCTTCTGATGTTTCCGTTATCACTTGCGATTTGAATTGACTCACATAACTTGATCCTATAGTCATTCTCACACTGTCTGGCAGTCATTTGCACATCCTTCCTAGCTTGCTTCAGCTCACTTAGTGTTACGCATTGTTCTTTCCTTGTTTCTTAAGAGAGCTATCTTCTTATTATCAATCAAGGGATACAGTATCTGGCTGTTTGCCGCAAACCAGTCCTGCCTCTTATGATCCACAGTGCCGTAATCGCCTACTGCTGTTTTATAAATAGTTTCCTTAAATTTACTCCACTTTTTACTTACTATACAATTGTCTGATGTATCAGTGAAAGCGTCTTTAAGTTGCTGTTGAAACTCAAAGTGCTTTCCACGATCGTGAGTGTTAATAATATTAATCCTGGGGCTATATTTGTGTTTAGCTGTGTAGATTTTCTTTGGTCTCTGTCTAAACCTTGCTACAACCAAAGAATGATCCATATCACAGTCATTACTGTGGTAATTTCGAGTTAATGATGTATGGTTCAGATGTTGTCTCCGTGTGATAATGAAGTCCAACTGATGCAAATGGCCGGATCTTGGATGTTTCCATTTGACCTTATGCAGCACTTTAGTTTTTTTTTAAAAAAGAGTTTGTAATACATAGGTCATTTCTGGTGCAATGCTCCAGCAGCCTTTGTCCATTTTCATTCATGCGACCGATGTTGTATTTTCCGAGGCACACTGACCATGAACTCGTGTCTTTGCCCACACGAGCATTGAAATCGCCAAGCATATAAATGTAGTTGGAGTTTGGAACTGCCTTGATCACAGAGTCTAACTCCTCATAGAATGAATTCTTCACATCATCATAGGAAGCGAGTTTCGGTGCATATGCAGTAATAATGGTGGCAAAACCACAAGCGGTTGCCAAGCGCAGGGATAATAGTCTTTCATTACCTCCAGCTGGAATTTCAATTATTCCCAGTAGCGAATTCTTCACCTCAAAGCCCACACCATGTTGCCTTTTTTCTGACTTCTCTCTACCCTTCCAAAACAAGGTGTAATTGTTTCCCTGAGTGACCCTTCCTCAGCGAGGCGAGTCTCCTGCAGGCCAGCAATATTAATGTTAAGACGAATGAGATCCGCATCAATCACAGCTGTTTTTCTCATATCGTCAGTATTGGTCAAGTCAGTGGAAAATCATGGACACGTGGTTCTTACGTTCCAGGTTGCAAGCCGTAGCTTGAGGTTTCTATTTTTCTTTTTATTAGTGCCTGGTGCATTGGTTTTACAGCCTACGATTCAGATTTTGTCCTAGCCCCAAGCACCCATTGAAGCAGGCAGGCTGTGGTGGATCAGCATCCAATTGGCCGGGGGCTGCCCAGCTTGAGGCAGGCGGTAGCTGATCAGGGACACATGTAGGTGTCTCCCATCGAAAGATGCAACGCGTGGCGCCCCATGCCTAGTCCAATTGACAAGGACTTATAAGCCATAACAGTTACCTCTCGCTTCGATTCCGAGACCGGCTAAGACCCGAGATGGAGTTATTGCCTCTCCATAGCACAAAGCCTGGGCTAAAATATAGATACCATGTGTTGCCCATGCAGCATGATCCTTTTCTGGGCCTGCCTAGTTCACTCCAGAGAAAAGGTATCACCTATACATCTGGAACAAGACAAGCTGCAGAAGCTGCCGGATCAGCAAAGCAATGCTCTAGCTGTCTGCCTGTCGGAGCTTCGATCCTAGACCAGCTGCCAACCAAGGCTTATGGCCTGGTCTGCCCTGCCATGACATTTTGTCTTTGGGTTGCATTTCCTCGCACCAGGATAAGGCGTGTACCCTCCCAATTGTGCTCTTCCGCCCGAAGCCGTTGGCACAATGTGGGGTGTCAGGTTTGGTAAGCGCCGCCCAACATTCGGCGCTGACAGAAAGCAGGTAGTACCGTCTACTGTCATACGGTAGCTCAGTCATATCTGACTAAGACCTGACATGATGGCGTCTGTTATTGTCACGTGATATTTGAATGAATGAATGACGTCACAAACATGAATGGTCCATATAGCAGCCATCCCGGGGACACAATTTCGTCCCATTCACACTTAGAATAACAATGTTGCCTATTTTAAAATTCAAAATTATTAGTCACACTGGGGCTACCCATAGCCGATATTGTAATCTGTTAGTGATGGCTACAGAATTATGATAGGGAACTTAATCGTGCCAAAGTACCAATCTCGACATACAATACTCAGTGAGGAGATACTCACTTTTGGAGTTGGATTAAACTCCACAATAAGAGGCGAGGGATGGAACAAATAGAAATACCCTCCTTTCCTCCTTTTCTAACGATGCTTATACTTCATCTCGACACCGCAAGGTACAAGAGGAACATGATGAGATGAGATTAGATGAGACCCTCCTTTCTGCTGCCTTTGTTTCTTTTATATGTGTTATGATAAATGTTACGACGACATGAGTTTGTATTGATGATTCGGGATGTGTTCCTTTGTCATTCCCAGCTCTGGAGAGGCAAATGAAGTCGATTCTTTCAACTTGTAAGACATTTTTAAAGACTTAAGTATTGGCACGATATGAATTGAAATGTTCACTTTTATTTTCCTGTTAACATTTAAATCAAACATATGGAACACCCGGATGATATACTCCCCCCCCCCCCCCTCCCATACTGACCATTGGATAATGCATTGGACGTCTAACTTTGCCAGATAACGGAGAAAACAATAAGGGCGTAAATAAAAGTTGCGGACATAACAAACAACCCCAGCATGTGTTAGCTGTTTGTGGTTTACCATCAATTCATAGTTCTGTAGTTTTCTGTTGCTTTCTGAAATGTCGATGCACCATACCATCGAAATCAACGCAAAGCGATTTGTTTCAAAATTCTGTGACTGAAAGCTTATATGGGCCTGTTCTGCTGTATGGATGTCAATCATGAACAATGTGTAGTAACACGAGGAAGAAACTGGAGATAGTGGAGATCTGCTGTTCTGAAGAGTGTTGGGAATATTTTGGACAGAGGAAGATGCACGCTAAGGTTTGCAGAGTTGCAGGAGTGCATCATCGCATATCATTGCCAAATGGACAAGAAACAGGATATAAATAGGTATACCAACGTATTAGTTGCATATCCTTTAGAGGACATCGCAGTCAACCCCAACATGTTTTGGTTGTTTGTGATTTCTTGAAAAGTTTATGTTCAGTAGTTTGCCATTGCAAACGTGTATTTTCCAACATCAGGCTGATTTCTCTGTCTCATCTCATCGTGTTCCTCTTGCACCTTGCGGTGTCGAGGTTAAGTATAAACAGCGGGAGACTGCCCGCTTATGGGCTTCATGTATCGATATTCCCATGGAATATGTTATTCCCTGCGTCCATCTTTTAAGTGGTCGGCCTCTTCCTCTGCTTCCCTCTGGTCTGTACATCATAGCTTGTTGTAGTGTATTATTAAATGGTAACCTACTTGCTGCCTTCTAATAAAATCTAGTGCAGTTATAACCCCCAGTTTAGTTCTGATTTCTTTATTGCTTCTCATGAATCTCATTTATGTTGTTGTGATTTTCTTTTCTCTTTTCCTGTCATTGTCCAGGTTTGGCATTGGTAACATAGAGGTGGTAGGAAGATTGTATTGTAAAGTGCTTTCGTAGTGGTTATTGATAAATGTTTGTTATTTAGTATTGGTGCCATTTGTCCAATGAGTTGCTTTGCCTTATTGCATCTATTTTCGATCTCGTCTTCTGATTTGCCATTTGATGATATTATACTTCCTAGGTACTTGAAACTCTTTAATTGTTTCAAGGGATGTTCGTTTAGGTGAATCGTTTGCTTTTTCTTCATTAGTTATAGTTACAAGACAGGTTATACAAACAGGTTACAAGACAATGGCATGAATACTGTAATTTCTGTCACACTTTTAAGGTTTTTATTTGGAAAAAAAAAAATAATATAGTTCTGAACACGTCACTCGTGGTTCCAGTTTCGAGACTACCACTTCACGCCCAATAGGATTTTAAGAAGCACATCACAGCACTTGAAACACTTACATTCATACTCCGTCGTCATCTGCAACCGCCGGCGAAAAGTCCCTGTACTAATATGCCCCATGCACTTCCCTTGGAGTAATGAGTATTGACCAGATCATCTGGTCACTTCCTGCCGCACCATTCCCTCCAGGCTGTGATGATATATGGAGATAGTCACTTCCTGCCGCACCATTCCCTCCAGGCTGTGATGATGTATGGAGATAGTCACTTCCTGCCGCACCATTCCCTCCAGGATATGATGATGTATGGAGATAGTCACTTCCTGTCGCACCATTCCCTCCAGGATATGATGATGTGTGGAGATGGTCACTTCCTGCCGCATCTTTCGCTCCAGGCTGTGATGATGTATGGAGATGGTCACATCCTGCCGCACCATTCCCTCCAGGATATAATGATGTGTGAAGATGGTCACTTCCTGCCGCACCATTCCCTCCAGGCTGTGATGATGTATGGAGATGGTCACATCCTGCCGCACCATTCCCTCCAGGCTGTGATGATGTATGGAGATGGTCACTTCCTGCCGCACCATTCCCTCCAGGCTGTGATGATGTATGGAGATAGTCACTTCCTGCCGCACCATTCACTCCAGGCTGTGATGATGTATGGAGATTGTCACATCCTGCCGCACCATTCCATCCAGGATATAATGATGTGTGAAGATGGTCACTTCCTGCCGCACCATTCCCTCCAGGCTGTGATGATGTATGGAGATGGTCACATCCTGCCGCACCATTCCCTCCAGGCTGTGATGATGTGTGGAGACGGTCACATCATGCCGCACCATTCCCTCCAGGCTGTGATGATGTGTGGAGACGGTCACATCCTGCCGCACCATTCCCTCCAGGCTATGATGATGTATGGAGATGGTCACTTCTGCCGCACCATTCCCTCCAGGCTGTGATGATGTGTGGAGATGGTCACATCCTGCCGCACCATTCCCTCCAGGCTGTGATAATGTGTGGAGATGGTCACATCCTGCCGCACCATTCCCTCCAGGATATGATAATGTGTGGAGATGGTCACATCCTGCCGCACCATTCCCTCCAGGCTGTGATAATGTGTGGAGATGGTCACATCCTGCCGCACCATTCCCTCCAGGCTGTGATGATGTATGGAGATGGTCACTTCCTGCTACACCATTCCCTCCAGACTATGATGATGTGTGGAGATGGTCACATCCTGCTGCACCATTCCCTACAGGCTGTGATGATGTATGGAGATGGTCACATCCTGCCGCACCATTCCCTCCAGGCTGTGATGATGTATGGAGATGGTCACATCCCAGCATGTCTGTATTGTGTGTGATTTACTAGACAATGTATGCCTTCAGGCGTTTACTATTATTTTTTCTAAACTACCGACGCTCATACCTTCAATTCAACGCACTTCGGGCTGTTTCCAAATATTCTGCGGCTGATTTTGCACACTCGACTCAGTATGTCGGAGCATTGTGAAACGCGTGCACTGTTTCTAAGCCACAGCGTCGGCATTTAACAGAAATATACTTCACATTGCAACTGTATCAGTACTAATGAGATCAGTACTCCACATAGCTACTTGTTTTATCGGCAACATTGAAGCACATTCTCAACCCCAACAACGAATAACTGTAGCGAATGCGAACGTGGACGTCTTGTATCAGATCGCTGGTGACTCAGACAATCCCTTTAACCGGAGTTTCATTAGGACAATACGATTGGGTAAGGAATGTCAATAACCCAGTTTCTGGAATCGCTGGTGTGTTGCCGGGGCCAACAAGGAAGTAGATAATACTAGCATTAAAGCCTGCCACGCATGTCATAAGAGACGATTTGGGAGACACAGCGCCAGACTGGCTATCTCATCCCGTAAACAGACGTTAGTTGTAAAATCTAACCACTCTTTATCAATGCCACTGAGAACATAGTGTGAGATGGCAATGTGCTTATGTTCCACTGGGCGATGAGAAGAAGAAGAAGAAGAAGAAGAAGAAGAAGAAGAAGAAGAAGAAGAAGAAGAAGAAGAAGAAGAAGAAGAAGAAGAAGAAGAAGAAGAAGGAGGAGGAGGAGGAGGAGGAGGAGGCAAAGAAGAAGAAGAAGAAGAAGAAGAAGAAGAAGAAGAAGAAGAAGAAGAAGAAGAAGAAGAAGAAGAAGAAGAAGAAGAAGAAGAAGAAGAAGAAGAAGAAGAAGCAATCTAATTTTAGCCTAGATCTCTGACAGAAATTCTAAATGTAGCGTATGAATATTGATTTTCGTTTCAAATTTAGCTCGCGAAAGCACTGATGAATTTGGAGATATGTCCCTAGAAGGTGAACTGGATTGCTGCTGTTCAGTATGAATGCAAGGTTGGTCTCCGTGGGTAGGTGGGCACTTGGAACTTTCAGCCACACAATACTGCTGCATGGTTACCATAGGCAGCTGCAGTTTCACTGTAGTTTTCAATGCCTACACAAGTGTGATAGTAGTAATAGTCGTTTAACGTATTTGAACAATATTGACTTTTACTGGTGACCTTGGGGTCAGTATGACCAATCTGATAAGCGCTCGTTGTTAAAACTTCCGGTGTGCAGATGCAGAGGTAACAGGTTCAACCCCTACATCGGTCAGTCGGACTAAAACGTAGATTTTTCGTCCTTGACTTTGGAACTTCAAATACAAGTACGTCTGAAGTCGGAGTGGGTTCATCTGATGGCAAGGGACACTGGTAATATGGAAAGCCAATCCACACGCAAACATCAGTTTAGTGCGATAGAAGTAGTAGCATTTGTTTATCATATGCTTGAGTTCAAAGCGAGTAACGCCTAAAAAAAAGGGGGGGGGGACGGGGACTCGTTGCATGTAAACAGGGGAGAGAGAAGGCAGACATATATACAGAACCGCGGGCTACTGTAGACAAAGTGGATGAGTGGTTCAAGGAAACAGCCTCTGTCAGAAACCCAGGCAACGTTGCTGTGCTGCAGCGTTCACTGAACAACAGAACTGTCAAGGAGTAGGTACCGGGTACCACAACAACAAACTGCTGTGTGATCAATACAGAGAACACACCCAAATACCAAGGAATAACCTTTGACGAAAGCGTTTTCTTTGAGGATCAAGAGCAGCAGGTACAGGACAGAATACAGTAAGCACTCAATTCTCTGAAAGTGATGTCAGCAGCTGATATTGGGCGAAGAATGGCGTACCACTTTACCACCAGCTGATGATGTTGATGGCTGAGTGTTGTCTGGGTATGCTCAGAATATTTCACAGCCAGCTGATGATGTTAAAACTCATACAAACTGAGGTCATGCGTGCCATTCTAAGTTGTACAAGTGATACATCTATTATATTATCCAACAGATACTGGCACTGCCATTCATACATAACAGGTACACGGAGCTCAAATCCTAGATGTCCTTTAGGAATGAAACGGACAGAAAGCTTACCTTGTGCGAAATGATGTCGATTCTGCAATTGAGCATTCGGTATTCGTGTGAATAAAAGCACCTACGTTTAGCAGATAAGCTTAGATAAACATCAAGGCAGTACAAAACATTTATTTATTTAATTCGATGCGTTGATAGACAGATTGGTCGGTTGGTGGATCTTGTTGAAATAGGGGTGTCAACATTTGTAAACTCGACACACTAGCATTCAGGTCACATGAGCCAAGGAAAGGGCCATTCAGAGAGAGAGAGAGAGAGAGAGAGAGAGAGAGAGAGAGAGAGAGAGAGAGAGAGAGAGAGAGAGATTGGTGAAGCCTTTTCCCCCCTGAGCCGTACCGAAGCACCAATTCCAGATGATACTGTGTTTTCCTTCCCGTTTCTCGGCTGGAAGGAGGAGCCTCGCTCACTTTGAAATAAGCGTAGTCGATACACGCTATTTATAGTAGCACTGGACTGAATGTTGTGTGTAGATTAGCTTTCCCTTTTACCAGTGTTCCTCATCTTCTGGCGAACCTACTTCGGCTTCAGGGGTACTTGTAATTTACAATCCCGAGTCAAGAACAAGAAGTCAACATTTTAATCAAACTGACCGATGTAGGGGTTGAACCCCCAAACTAAGCAGCAGCAAACTGGATGTTTAAGAAGAAGCGTTCTTTTCATTCTGTAAAGTTCTCGCCTCAAGTTGTAGACACTTCATTATCCACTGACTCCAGCCCAATGCCCAGTGGGACGTGTTTAGATGGCAGGCATTTACCTTTATCGTGCCAGTCGCATAGTGTCGCACGTTGTATACTTAATGTTTTGTGGAGAATGTCTCGTCAGTCGATGTTCCCAAGCCATGCTTTCAAGCTGCTGGGCTCCCACTTGAACCCAGCTTTCAATTGTTACTATGAAATGTCTTGGGATGTAAAGACAATCATTCATTGGCACCTTTCCGTCTTGACAGACGATAGTTTGGTACATTGTGCTTCAAAAAGGCTTAATAACTGTCATATGGCAATAACTACGATCCATGGCGGTGGCGAGTGTGGCTGGTAAGGCCAATTCTTGCTGCAAATGTTTGCCCACAGTAGGTGCATGTGAAAACATGGTCAATTCCACCATTTTGCACCATCTTACGTCTCTCACGCTCTGTGTGTGCTTTATCTGCAATCATTTTCTCCTTTGTCTTTATTCCATTTCTGATAGTTGCCCTCCATGCAACACGTTCAGCGGCGACGTGCTCCCATTGTGCATTATCAATGCCTGTATCAATCATGTCCCGCTTACACACATCTTTGTATCGTAGTAGAGGCCGACCCTGAGATCTCCTACCCGTCTGTAATTCACCAAAAAAGATGTCCTTTGGTATTCTACCATCATCCATCCTCCTAACGTGTCCTATCCATCTAAGTCTACGAAGACTGAGCATGGAATACACCGTCACACAACCTGATCTTTCCAATACTTCAGTATTTGTGATTTTGTCTTGCCACTTAATACCAAGTATTCTTCGCAGACACCGCATATGAAAGCTGTTTAAACGTTTCTCTTGGCGTGAGTAAGTTGTCCAGGTTTCACTGCCATAAAGAAGAGTACTAAGGACACAGGCTTGGTAGACGAGGACTTTTGTATTGGCAGTAAGCTTCCTGTTCTCCCAGACTCTTTTTGCTAACATGTTCATTGTTGTTACTGCCTTGCCAATCCTGATGTTGATTTCCTGATCGAGGGATAATTTGCTATTTACCTCTGATCCAAGATATGTAAAATGGTCTACTATCTCCAGTTCGGCGTCGTCAATAAAGATTGATGGTACACCATGTGCACCTTGTGACATAATCTGTGTCTTCTTTTTGTTAATTGTTAAACCAAATTCAGAACAAGCATTGGAGAATGCAGATAGTAGATGTTGTAATTCTTCCTCAGAGTGGGTCGTAATCGCAGCATCATCCGCAAAAAGCAACTCTCTGATTAGTACCCTGCTAATTTTGGTCTTGGCCTTCAATCTCTGAGCATTATAGAGGCCACCATCTGAGCGTGAGTGAATGTATATACCGTCATCCTGATCACGAAAGGCATATTTCAGTAGAAGTGAAAAGTATATCCCAAAGACGGTGGGGGATAGTACACAACCTTGCTTAACTCCACTCTTGATTTCAAACTCTTCTGAAGTTGAGCCATCAAACTTGATTATACCCTTCATGCCTGTGTGGAACGATTCCACAATGGACAGAAGAGTTGGTGGACAGCCAATCTTCTTTAGTGCTTTGAACAGACCCTCACGACTGACCAAATCGAATGCCTTTGTAAGGTCGATGAAGGCAATAAACAGTGGCTGATTTTGTTCCCGGCATTTTTCTTGCATCTGTCGCAATGAGAATATCATATCAATGGTAGACCGGTTCTGACGGAAGCCGCACTGTGATTCGGGGTAGACTTGATCTCCCAGGACTTGAAGTCTGCGCAGGACAATTCTGGCAAATACTTTCCCAACAATACACAGAAGTGAGATACCCCTATAGTTGTTGCAGTCGCTCCGATCTCCCTTGTTCTTGTACAGTGTTATGATGTTTGAATCTTTAAAATCCTGTGGGACTTGTCCTTCTCGCCAGCATAGCTCTATTAGCTGGTGGATCTGTAGAGCGAAGGTGTCTTGCCCACTCCTGATCACCTCTATTGGAATCCCATCCTTACCTGGAGCCTTGCCAGATGCAAGCTCATTTATAGCACACTTAACTTCTGTTATAGTGGGAAGTGTGTCCAGGTGGCCAACTTGGTCTCACTTGAGTAAAGCTCTAAATAGTGCTCGACCCATCTATCCATCTGCTGTTTCTTATCAGTGATGATTTCTCCAGTCAAGGTTTTCAGCGGTGCACTTCTTTTGATCATTGGACCACAGGCTTTCTTTATCCCTTCATACATGCTTCTGATGTTTCCCTTATCACTTGCGATTTGAATGGACTCACATAACTTGATCCAATAGTCATTCGCACACTGCCTGGCAGCCTTTTGTACATCCTTCCTCGCTTGCTTCAGCTCACTCAGAGTGTTCCCGTTGGTCTTTCCTTGTTTCTTAAGAGAGCTATCTTCTTTTTATCAATCAAGGGCTGCAGTATCTGGCTGTTTGCCGCAAACCCGTCCTGCCTCTTATGATCCACAGTGCCGTAAACCCCTACCGCTGTTTTATAAATAGTTTCCTTAAGTTTACTCCATTTATCATTTACTATACAATTTTCTGATGTATCATTGAAAGCGTTCTCAAGTTGCTGTTGAAATTCAAAGCACTTTCCAGGATCGTGAGTGTTAATAATATTAATCCTGGGGCTAGACTTGTGTTTAGCTGTGTAGATTCTCTTTGGTCTCAGTCTAACCCTTGCAACAACCAAAGAATGATCTGTATCACAGTCAGCACAGTGGTAACTTCGAGTTAATGATGTATGGTTCAGATGTTGTCTCCGTGTGATAATGAAGTCCAGCTGATGCCAATGGCTGGACCTTGGATGTTTCCATGTGACCTTATGCATCTCTTTTGTTTTAAAAAAGGAGTTTGTAATACATAGGTCATTTCTAGTGCAATGCTCCAGCAGCCTTTGCCCATTATCATTCATGCGACCGATGTTGTATTTTCCAAGGCACACTGGCCATGAACTCGAGTCCTTGCCCACACGAGCATTGAAATCACCGAGCATATAAATGTAGTCGGATTTTGGAACTGCCTTGATCGCAGAGTCTAGCTGCTCATAGAATGTATCTTTCACATCATCAGAGGAAGTGAGTGTCGGTGCATATGCAGTGAGAATGGTGGCAAATCCACAAGAGGTTGCCAAGCGCAGTGATAATAATCTTTCATTACCTCCAGCTGGGATATCAATCATTCCCAGTAGCGAATTCTTCACTGCAAAGCCCACACCGTGTTGCCTTTTTTCTGCCTGCCTTCTTCCCTTCCAAAAAAAGGTGTAATTGTTTGATATTGACCACACACCCCTCCCCTCCCGAGTGTTGATTCATCTATGTAACTATAGGGCTAGAACTCCATGCCCAATACGTGGCGAGGTGTGTAAGGCTGGTCCCTGACTTTATCTGAACATATCGACCTGTAGCATCTTTGGCCACAGAACCCACAAATAATTTATAATCAACGGAAGATAAGACGCCCAGAGATGCTAAAAGTAGAATATCATTTACGGAAGAGTTCTAGACGTTTCTGAATGACAAGATAGTTTACCGCAGCTGTGTAACATTGTAAGCGGCCAGGCTTGTCAACGGATCACACGGGAAAATGATCAGCGCATGTAGGAACTTTCTATAACGTGGAGGTTACCAAATGTATCTAGACCAGATACACAGATAATATAAATATTCTGTCTTCGCGTTTAAAGTTAGTGGCTATTGCTTTACATGACTCCGCTGTCAACCCTAGCATCTTTTGGCCTTTTGGCGCGACATGGCCAAGTGGTTAGAATGACAGATTTTTCTTAAAGACCCGGATTCGAATCTTCGGTAAGGTGTGGGGTTTGTTTTCTGTCCGAGGCAAAAATAAAACCCTCATCGTCATCATGTGCCATACCGATAAGCGTGAGCGGTCATGTTTAGCCATCTCACTCGATCACCAGAGTCGTGGCTCAGCTCAGTGTTCTTGTCTCGACCATAACCTGTACAGTTCTCGGCGACTGCACTAGCCTGGCGACCTTACTTTCTCAGGCATAAGACTCCCCTTGTCCTAAACTGCAAGTTGCGATAGGTAGTAGAAAGCAGTTGACAAGTTTACCTTCAGTAGGTTGCCATTGATTTCTGAACCACCGGCACTCATGTTATGTTGTTGTTGTTTGTCCATCAAGAATGATGATGACCATTCATTTCATCCAGTGGCGTTGAAGGTGTGGAGCCGTGGGTTCTAAGATGGCTGATAAGGCCTATTTTGGCTCGAAATGTTCTTTGACAATGTGGGCAAAGAATGCTTGACGTCTCTGGAGGAGGATTTCCTGCAGTGGTTTTTCTGTCCTGCCTTTTCTTCACAGCTCTTGCAGTCCTGGTTGCCTCACATATGACTGCACCTTTGCGCAATGATGCACGCCACGAATTTCGGTCTCTGGCTGCAGCCTCCCAGGTGTCATGATGAATTCCAAAAGCATTCAGTGAAATTTTCAGAGTGTCTTTAAAACGTTTCCTCTGGCCACCTTGGGAGCGTTTACCACAACGCAGTTCGCTGTAGAAAATTCGTTTAGGGAGCCTGTGATCTGGCATGCGGGTCAAGTGACCAGCCCAGCGAATCTGATTCTTCATCAGTAGAGTGTGGATACTGGGCATGGATGCTCTTTCTAGGACTTCAGTGTCTGGAATCTTGTCTTGCCATTTAATCTTCAGTAGCTTCCTTAGGCAGACTGTGTGGAAGTGGTTTAATTTCCTAGCGTGTCGCTGATAAACAGTCCAGGTTTCACAGGCATATAGCAGTGTGGATAATACAACTGCTTTGTAGACTTTTAGCCTTGTTTGCAGGCTTATTCCAGTTCTGTCCCATACATTCTTGTACAGTCTGCCAAAGGCTGCACTGGCCTTGGAGATTCTTGCATTCACTTCGTCATCGATTGTGGCAGCTTGTGACACAGTGCTGCCAAGATAGGTGAATTTGTCCACAACACTTAGTCTATGATCATTCACTTTGATATTCGGCACAGTGTGATTATTCCCTGGAGGTGGCTGGTACATAACTACAGTCTTCTCCAAGTTGATATTGAGCCCAAATTTGGCACAGGCATGTGAGAAAGCTGAAACATTATGTTGCATGTCCGCCTCTGAGTTGGCGTATAGAGCGCAATCATCAGCAAACAGGAGCTCTCTGACGGTGCCGCTGTCAATTTTGGTTTTAGCTTTCAGCCTTCTGAGATTGAATAACTTTCCATCCATACGGTAGTTGATGTCTATTCCAATGTCGTCGTTCTCGAAGGCATTCATCAGCATGGCTGAAAACATGAGGCTGAACAGTGTTGGTGCCAGGACACATCCTTGCTTCACTCCATTGGTGACAGGAAAGGGTTCAGACAGTTCACCATTTTCCTGTACTCTTGCCTGCATGCCGTCATGAAATAGCCGCACTATTTGGACAAACTTTCGTGGACAGCCATATTTTGCCATAATCTTCCACAATCCATCTCTGCTGACTGTATCAAAAGCCTTGGTAAGGTCAATGAAAGTGGAGAACATTTCGCAGTTCTGTTCCTGACATTTCTCTTGCAGCTGCCTTGCAGCGAAAATCATGTCAACAGTTCCACGTTCTTTTCTGAAGCCACATTGACTCTCAGGAAGAAGACCTTGATCGAGATGGGCTGTGAGGCGATTGAGAAGAATTCTGGCGAGTATCTTCCCTGCAATTGAAAGCAAGGAGATGCCTCGGTGGTTGTCACAGGATTGGCGGTTTCCTTTACGTTTGTAAAGGTGTACTATTGACGCATCCTTAAAATCTTGTGGCATGGTCTCGTTCACCCATATGTTTGTGAAGACTTGGTGAAGCTGCTCTGTTAGGACCGGCCCACCTGCCTTGTATATCTCTGCTGGGATGGAGTCAGGACCAGGTGCCTTGCCGCTGGAGAGTTGCTGGATGGCTTTGTTTATTTCCACTATGGTTGGCAGGTCACCAAGTGTCTCATTGGTGGGAACTTGAGGAAGGCAGTTGATGGTTTCATCATCGAAGAAGGAAGTTGCATTTAAGATTTTGCTGAAATGCTCTGCCCAGCGTTGAAGGATTTCTTTCTTATCGGTGACCAATGTTCCCCCGTCTGCACTGAGGAGGGGAACTATGCCTGGTGATGAAGGACCATAGACCGCTTTCAGTGAGTCGTAGAAGTTTTTCATATCATGTCTGTCAGCAAAGCCCTGAATTTCATCAGCTTTGCTGCTCAGCCAGGAGTCCCGCATGTGTCGAAGTTTCTGCTGCACTACTCTCTGAATGTTCTTGAAAGCATCTTTTTTTGATGTTGACTTTGGGTCATTCAAATGTGCCTTGAGGAGAAGATGTTTCTCGGCCAGCAATTGGTTGATGTCTTCGGAATTTTCATCAAACCAGTCTTTATGCTTTCGGGGGGCTGGACCCAGGATTTCCATAGCAGTGTTGTAAATTGTGTCCTTTAGGGCTCTCCATTCTGTTTCTGTATCCTGTTTAGCTTCAGCATTGGGCTTGAGGCGGTCTTCCAGCATATTTTCAAACGACTGCTGCATTTTCTTGCTGTTTAGGCGGGTGACATTTAGCTTTGTTTGCATTTTCGCCCCTTGAGGACGCCGTGGTGGCCTGATGTGGATGTTCATTTTCGAGACAATGAGACGATGGTCTGTCCAACATTCGGCACCACACATGGATTTTGTCACTCGAACGTCTTGTCTGTCACTCCTCCTGACGATGACATAGTCAATGAGGTGCCAGTGTTTCGAGCGAGGGTGCATCCATGATGTCCTATTTCTCATGGGGAGACGGAAAATTGTGTTCGTAATCACGAGATCATGTTCGGCACATGTCTGAAGGAGGCGGAGTCCATTGCTGTTACAATTTCCGACTCCATGCTTTCCAATAATGCCACTCCAAGAGGTGGTGTCCGTGCCTACTCTGGCATTGAAATCCCCAAGGAGTATAAGTTTGTCTCCTTTGGGAACAGATGTTAATACACTGTGCAGGTCCTCATAGAACTTGTTCTTGACATCATCTTCGTTGGTCATAGTTGGTGCGTAGACACTCACAATGGTTGCGTGCTTCCTTCCATTCAGCAGAGGCAACTTCATGGTCATGAGCCTGTCGTTTATAGCCTTTGGAAATCCAGCTAATTTGCCGACCAGGGCCGACTTAATGGCAAATCCCACACCGGATTGGCGTCTTTCCACGCTTTTCCTTCCACTCCAGAAAAATGTGTAGCCGGCACCAATTTCACAGATTTGGCCTTCTTCTGCAAGTCGTGTCTCGCTCAAGGCTGCAATGTCGATGTGTACCTGCCCAGCTCTCTCCCAATCAGTGCTGTTCGTCTCTCTGGACCCGACGCGCCGTCTCTGTCAAGTAGGGTGCGTACATTCCAAGTTCCAATTGTTAAGGGAATATGGTTTACTCTTTTAGCTTTGCTTGTTTTATCTTTCTTTGTATGTCGACCGCAGTTAAGGGTACCCACCAACCGCGGCTAGCTGGTTAGGTAGTGTTGAAGCAGACAATGTTTAGGGCACCTTTTCTAGCCCCTTCCTCATGCTATGGAGGTGAGCAGTGTGTTCCTATAGAGGGCTGCTCAGTCGCTCAGGGGGCTGCCGAATCCCACTGCTGCTCCGGTCAGTAGAAGACGACCATATGGCCTGAGCCGCCTGTGTGCAGGTCTGCGACTACGGCTGCCAGCGTACCCACGCCTGCCGCTTTGCCGCTCGCCCATCGCCACAGGGCTTGAAGGTGATATGTGACGTTGGATGAAGAATGACTTGCGCGATGACTTGGATTAAAGTGAGGAAGAGTTGCGCAATTCGTCGACCTCACTCTCTCGCCTGAGTCCATCTGAGTCCAGTGGCAAGACAAGTCGAGACGATTGGAGACGAATACAGGTGCAGTGGATGACCAGGGCGCTCTACGTGCCTTGCCGTGCTCATTATGAAAACCAGCGTAGGGTGGTTTGCTTCCAAATCGCCCGCGGCTGTGTTTCAAACGCGGTACGTGGGGTTACGAATTACCTTCGTAACTCCTTAGCCACACAGCCGGTTTTCTTGGCGTAAGTTTATCATATATTTTGAGTAGCAGCTATTCGGCCTATTCTGTTCACTTTGGACTTGCAAGAGTGTCTTGAAGCACACCGTGTACATATAATCCCCCTACGTGTTCGATGTTATCTGTGAAGATCATACGCATGAACGGGCTTCTGGGGGGGAAATAAAAAACACTAGACAGACACCCTGAAAGCCTCCATGAAGAACTGTAATATTGGCCGCGACAAACAGGAGGTCACTGCTGCCCAGCGCTCCGCATGGGGTAGCCATATTGTTGCTGATAAGACGAGTCTGAAACAATTAAGAAGTGAAGGCGTTACATTCATTGTAATAGACGTGTCATGTTCAGACTGCTCTATAGTGTGTTTTTGTTGTTGTTGCCTCAATATAACATTCAATATCTCAGTAACCAGCTGAGGGAAAATGATGAGATTTAGCATATAACCTTATAATTATGTCCACCCAACAAAAAAAATTTTGTTCTGGAGATTGTACAGCAGATTTCAATGTTTGTTTATATGCTGTATATATTTTATTGCCCCCGCATTCATTCCATCATTTTAAGAGTATTACCGCTTCAACAAGACACCCCCCCCCCCCCCCGCTGTTTTTGAAATTTGTCTGCGCGGTTTTCGCTTTTGGCAGACTGAGGGAATTTATATGGGGTAGTTCAGAGGTGTCGTCAAACTGTGGATTCTTTCATGAAACGTGATTATATAAATAAACTAGCTGGCTCGGCCCGGCTCCTGGCGGGGATCTATCTATCTATCTATCTATCTATCTATCTATCTATCTATCTATCTATCTATCTATCTATCTATCTATCTATCTATCTATCTATCTATCTATCTATCTATCTATCTATCTATCTATCTATCTATCTATCTATCTATCTATCTATCTATCTATCTATCTATCTATCTATCTATCTATCTGTCTATCTATCTATCTATCTATCTATCTATCTATCTATCTATGTATCTATCTATCTATCTATCTATCTATCTATCTATCTATCTATCTATCTATCTATCTATCTATATATCTACCTACCTACCTACCTACCTACCTATCTATCTATCTATCTAATCTATCTGACTGTCTGTCTGCCTGCCTGCCTGCCTGCCTGCCGGCCGGCCGACCGACCCACCCACCAACCGACCGACCGACCCACCCACCGACCGACCGACCCACCGACCGACCCACCGACCGATAGATAGATAGATATCTATCTATCGATCTATCGATCTATCGATCGATCTATCTATCTATCTATCTATCTATCTATCTATCTATCTATCTATCTATCTATCTATCTATCTATCTATCTATCTATCTATCTATCTATCTATATATCTATCTGCCTGCCTGCCTGCCGGCCGACCAGCCGACATACCCACCCACCCACACACCCACCGACCGACTGACCGACCGACCGACCGACCGACCGGCCCACCGACAGACCCACCGATCGACCGACCGACTCACCCACCCACCCACCCAGTCAGCCAGCCAGCCAGCCAGCGAGCCATCCACCCACCCACCCACCTACATTTCTGCCTACCTACCTACCTACCTACCTACCTTTCTTTCTGTCTGTCTGTCTGTCTGTCCGCGCTATTAAATATTGATAAAAGTTACTGGAAAAAACGTCAGGACCATGTGTAGAAAGAGGAAGAGGACTATTGGAGAAAGGATGGATTGAATTTTATGCAAGCGAGAGCAATCATCAACCTACTGGAATCGTCCGACACAGATTAAGGTCTGAGCAGATCGCAGACCTTAGTCTACGTACACACTTACTGGGATATTTTGCTCCAACTATTCAGACGAATTGCAGGCCCTAAACATTACAGCATCAGCATCAGCTGAAGAAACAAGAAGGAAATGAAAAATAAGGTAAGAAATATATTTCTTCTACTTTCCTGTTAATTTACAAATTATTTACCCCGTGCCTCTGTAAATTCTCTGTCTTTACTAATATTACACATTGCACCCCTCTCGAGATTCTCCGTGGTGAAGAGGTCAAGCCATCTGACTCCGGCTCCGAAGGTTGTATGTTCGATTCCGGGCCGCGTCCTTCATTTCACGAGTGCATTTTTTCGGAGACTCCCGAGGGTCGTCGCTGGAACTACGGAGTTCGTGCTATGTGCGACGCTTTCCACGCTGCGGAAAGAAACTGAGCCATATGGGATAAAAACCCGGTGCAATACAGCCGACCCTGTCGATTTTAAGCTAGTTCTTTCATTGCACCCACTCCCAAACGAATTCGGATACGCCTTTGTGTGTCATCAGAATTGGCAGGTCTCACATTACCGTAAAAATAACTTTGTTAGCGAGAAATCACTAGTTGTTGAGCAAAACATCAAAGGAATGTCACCGCTTTCAATGATTTAAGTTGTTTTTGGACCTTTCAAAGACATATTCCTTGGGTGGGGGTAAATATAAGACGGCTGGAAAAATTTCTTACGATGCAACAGACAGTTTTCAAAATAATTGATCGTGAATGAAGGCAAACAAATGTGGACATACTATAGTCATCTACATCCGAACTCACATTGGGACTAGCATATGTCAATACGGACCTCTCCCACATGAACAACAACTGACGTCCGATCCACTAGTCTCGCACCAGTCTTAAACAAATATTAGTTACAAGTTATATACAGGACGTCGAATGTCAACTTCAGCGTTTCTTGACTGTCTGTGTTTACTAGGCATATTTTACGTTCACTAGTTTGCCACTGCTATTTTAAATATCGACACCTTGTTCCATAGAAATAAAGGAAAACCTGCCTGTTTCTATTTCCCTCGCAGCTGATGTCAAACTCTCGACTCGGTGTGTTGGCAAATTGTGAAAGACGTTCACTACCCACAGACTACAGCTGCAGCATCCTAGTGATCCTTATTCAGCTCGTTGAGGCTCTTATGGCTCTGTCCTGTCCAAGGGTCATCTTACATGATGTCAATATGTATTCCAGAGTCTGCTTCTCTCGACAGACGGGACACTGCATCGTTGGGAGGGTCCCGGGTGGCCAGGTTAATAACTTATGACAATACACTGCACAACGATCTGGCAATAAAACTTATCCAGAAGTGTGCCATATGGCGTTCCACATTAGAGGCTTTGGCAAAGGCCCTTCATGCATGGGCACTTTTGCGATTGTTGCACGGCCTCGTGGAATTTCTTGCCATCGACTGCCACACGAAACTTCCTGGAGCACCGTGTCTCTGTGTTTGCTGGCCGCCATCGTGGGCCAGCAGCGACGTTCCTCTGTTTGAAACCTTGCTGGTTATATTGCGTCTATTCAATGAAATGAGCATCGATGAAAGGAATAACAAGAGTCAAGTTATATGTTTTGGCAACACTAAAACACATAGAACTTTTGTGAAAACCATACTGCAAGGAAGAGTTCAAGACAGGCGAGCAAGAGGTAGACAGCGATACAACATAACACCAAGTGGTAGACATCGATACAACATAACTCCTAGAGGTAGACAGCGATACAACATAACACCAAGAGGTAGACAGCGATACGACATAACACCAAGAAGTAGACAGCGATACAACATAACACCAAGACGTAGACAGCGATACAGCATACCACCAAGAGATAGACAGCAATTCAACATAACACCAAGAGGGACTCCAGTGTGATGCCGGGGCCCATAAGGGAAGCAAAGAATAGCAACACTGTAACCTACCACGCATGTCGTAAGAGGCGACTAAGGAGGCTTGATGGTTCCGTCGCCCTGCTACTGAGTGAGTGCGTGGCGCGACACTGTGAGCTGTGGGTTTCGTGTGAAGTGCTTTTGAATCTGCCCAAGTTGTTGTTGTTTTTTTTTTTTTTTTTTTTTTTGGGGGGGGGGGGACGTGACTGCATGTTCGGAGCGATGGCAGGTGGCTATGTCCCAGAGTTGACCGGGTTTTGCCTTATGCAGAAATGCGTGGCTGCTGGGCTTCTGGTTGACTGCCACTGCCGTCGGTGATGAACTGTATGTTCGTGGACTGTGTGGGTGAACATCTAGGAAACATCCAGATAGGAAAATGACAGCCGATTCCATCAGAGATGAATTGGGTGTTTCGTGGGGGACTGGTGTGTTGACATTCTGGCGGCGGAATTATGCACAAGGTATCTGTGCAGTCTGTTGTTTGGAGACTCCTGTCTTTTCCACTTTTCACATTGGGCAGTGGGGAGCGTTTTGTGTGATATTCACTGGCACAGGAACGGAGCATAATGGGGACGACCCGTTGCTGTGAAGTTGGAACTGCGACTAACTAACTAACTAACCAAGAGGGAGACAACGATACATCATAACACCAAGGAGTAGACAGCGATGCAACGTAACACCAAGAGGTAACCAGCGATGTAGCACAACAGCAAGATACAGACAGCGATACAACATACCACCAAGAGGTAAACAGCGATGTTACGCAACAGCAAGACATAGACATAACAACATAACACCAAGAGGTAAACAGCGATGTTACACAACAGCAAGACATAGACAGCGATACAACATACCACTAAGAGGTAAACAGCGATGTTACACAACAGCAAGATACAGACAGTGATACAAAATAACACCAAGAGGTAAACAGCGATGTAACACAACAGCAAGACATAGACAGCGATACAACATAACACCCAGAGGTAAACAGCGATGTAACACAACAGCAAGACATAGACATAACAACATAATACCAAGAGATAAACAGCGATGTTACACAACAGCAAGACATAGACATAACAACATAATACCAAAAGGTAAACAGCGATGTTACACAACAGCAAGACATAGACATAACAACATAATACCAAGAGATAAACAGCGATGTTACACAACAGCAAGACATAGACATAACAACATAACACCAAGAGGTAAACAGCGATGAAACACAACAGCAAGATATAGACATAATAACATAACACCAAGAGGTAAACAGCGATGGAACACAACAGCAAGATACAGACAGCGATACAACATACCACCAAGAGGTAAACAGCGATGGAACACAACAGCAAGATATAGACATAACAACATAACACCAAGAGGTAAACAGCGATGTTACACAACAGTAAGATACAGACAGCGATACAACATACCACCAAGAGGTAAACAGCGATGGAACACAACAGCCAGACATAGACAGCGATACAGCATAACACCAAGAGGTAAACAGCGATGTAACACAACAGCAAGACATAGACATAACAACATAATACCAAGAGATAAACAGCGATGTTACACAACAGCAAGACATAGACATAACAACATAATACCAAGAGGTAAACAGCGATGTTACACAACAGGAAGACATAGACATAATAACATAACACCAAGAGGTAAACAGCGATGAAACACAACAGCAAGATATAGACATAATAACATAACACCAAGAGGTAAACAGCGATGTAACACAACAGCAAGACATAGACATAACAACATAATACCAAGAGATAAACAGCGATGTTACACAACAGCAAGACATAGACATAACAACATAACACCAAGAGGTAAACAGCGATGAAACACAACAGCAAGATATAGACATAATAACATAACACCAAGAGGTAAACAGCGATGGAACACAACAGCAAGATACAGACAGCGATACAACATACCACCAAGAGGTAAACAGCGATGGAACACAACAGCAAGATATAGACATAACAACATAACACCAAGAGGTAAACAGCGATGTTACACAACAGCAAGATACAGACAGCGATACAACATACCACCAAGAGGTAAACAGCGATGGAACACAACAGCCAGACATAGACAGCGATACAACATAACACCAAGAGGTAAACAGCGATGGAACACAACAGCAATACATAGACAGCGATACAACATAATACCAAGAGGTAAACAGCGATGGAACACAACAGCAAGATATAGACATAATAACATAACACAAATAGTTAAACAGCGATGTTACACAACAGCAAGACATAGACATAACAACATAACACCAAGAGGTAAACAGCGATGGAACACAACAGCAAGATACAGACAGCGATACAACATACCACCAAGAGGTAAACAGCGATGGAACACAACAGCAAGACATAGACAGCGATACAACATAACACCCAGAGGTAAACAGCGATGTAACACAACAGCAAGACATAGACATAACAACATAATACCAAGAGGTAAACAGCGATGTTACACAACAGCAAGACATAGACATAACAACATAATACCAAGAGATAAACAGCGATGTTACACAACAGCAAACCATAGACATAACAACATAATACCAAGAGGTAAACAGCGATGTTACACAACAGCAAGACATAGACATAACAACATAATACCAAGAGATAAACAGCGATGTTACACAACAGCAAGACATAGACATAACAACATAATACAAAGAGGTAAACAGCGATGTTACACAACAGCAAAACATAGACATAACAACATAACACCAAGAGGTAAACAGCGATGGAACACAACAGCAAGATATAGACATAACAACATAACACCAAGAGGTAAACAGCGATGGAACACAACAGCAAGATACATACAGCGATACAACATACCACCAAGAGGTAAACAGCGATGGAACACAACAGCAAGATATAGACATAACAACATAACACCAAGAGGTAAACAGCGATGGAACACAACAGCAAGATACAGACAGCGATACAACATACCACCAAGAGATAAACAGCGATGTTACACAACAGCAAGACATAGACATAACAACATAATACAAAGAGGTAAACAGCGATGTTACACAACAGCAAGACATAGACATAACAACATAACACCAAGAGGTAAACAGCGATGTTACACAACAGCAAGATACAGACAGCGATACAACATACCATCAAGAGGTAAACAGCGATGGAACACAGCGGCAAGATATAGACATAACAACATAACACCAAGAGGTAAACAGCGATGGAACACAACAGCAAGATACAGACAGCGATAAAACATACCACCAAGAGGTAAACAGCGATGGAACACAACAGCAAGACATAGACAGCGATACAACATAACACCAAGAGCGATCAGACAGCGTGCATAAATGAGCGGCAAACAATCAGAGTTGGCCAATCCGTGTGAGCCTCAGAAAGACCCAATCTTACCAGACGGACACAGCGGTGAACATATAACCCTTCCTGTTTAAGACAACTTTTGTTCTTGATTTTTAAAGTTGGTTTCTCTTACAGGACGTTGCAGTTAACACCAGCATTTTACGTTCAGTAGTTTGCCATTGCTTTCTGAACGACCGTCCCCCATACCAACACGCTAAAACCAGCGCGAAACGGTCTGCTGCCAAATCGGCCACCGCTGTGTTTCGAACGCGAGTAAGCGGCAATTCCAATCGCGTTCGCATGGCCATCGCCACGGAGACTCTACAGAGAGCGAAAACAGAAAGAAGACTAAATCTCTCTCTCTCTCTCTCTCTCTCTCTCTCTCTCTCTCTCTCTCTCTCTCTCTCTCTCTCTCTCTCTCTCTCACACACACACAAACACACACACACACACACACACACACATAAACACATACACAAAACGGATCTCAATTATAACAAACGCTGAAGAAGCATGTTGAACGAGGCCGATTTGTTTTCCTAAATACGGAACTGAACTGAACAGAGTTGGGGATCCATTGCAGCGAACCTTCGCTGGATACGGTTGATTGAAATCCTATCACTTCCTTCAGTCCCAAGGATTCCTGGGCAGATCGATGACACTGTTAACCATCAACTTCCTTTGTGATCTAAGCAAGGGCCGGAAGTCACGGACAAAGTGTACTGCTGTTCAGATTTATTCGAGGCAAAATCGAATGCACAGCATCGACAGCGTACTGCACAACTCGCAAACCCATGTTGAGAACATACATCTCTGCTGTGTCCTTATGCTGAAGTGGATCGTACATCATTTATCAATAACTATAGTAGCAAATTGAGGCTTTTCAAATTAAATGCTACAGAACCCTTTGTAAAATGACATTGATCTAGAAGAATATGCAGACATTTACCAAGACCAGAACGTCGAAGAAAAACATTATATTGTTTCCAATACTCAATAATAATGTGCTTATTAAACGTCAGGGGGAAATAAAATGTTATAGATGGCATGATTTCCAGAAGAAGAGGCAGGAATCGACCACAACGATGAAGGACATGAGATATTAAAGATACCCTGGGTATGAATATTCATGAGGCGGGTGGTAGATTCAGGCGTTTTCCTGTAGCCATGTTTAGAACGAGGCTCTGAGAAGGACACACCACATGATGATGATGATGATGATTATGAAGATAATGGTGTAGTGGTGGCGGTGGCGATAGTTCTGTATAGTTAACATACTAAGAGTAACCTTTATTTGAAGACACGTAACACACACGGCATTGCTGGCATCGAATATGACTTCACATATAAACATCATAATTTGTTTAATAAAAAAACAAAAAACAGCAGAATAGTTGTTTTTATAACCTACTAGCTGACCCTGCCCATCTTCGCCCAGACCCTGGTGGGGAGCATCTCATTTAATTCATATAAGTAGTCATATAAGTTCCCGTTCCCGTTACCGACTGACTGTCTGTCTGTCTGTCTGTCTGTCTGTCTGACCCGGCCCGGCATTGCCCAGCTCCTGGTGTGGAGCATCTCATTTAATTCATATAAGTAGTCATATAAGTTCCCGTCTGTCTATCTGTCTGTCTATCTGTCTGTCTATCTGTCTGCCTGACCCTGCCCGGCTTCGCCCAGTCCCTGGTGGGAAGCATCTCATTTAATTCATATAAGTAGTCATATAAGTTCCTGTTCCCGACTGTCTATCTGTCTGTCTGTCTGTCTATCTGTCTGCCTGACCCTGTCCGGCTTCATTAAATTCATAAAGAACGTTCTTCCACACACCATCCATTATTTTTAATGAAAACTCTTTCTAATCACCTGCATGACTACAGTAACTTCTTAAGCAAAAAAAGATGAGTTACAATGTTATGCATTGTGCATTATTTTTATGAAAACTTTGAAAATGCCTTACAGATTGTATCATTATTTATTATAACTCATATGCCGGTACATAACTATGGACAAAGAGTTTATAAATCTTTGAAAACGATGCCACAATATGACTATAAGTTATACAGAAAAGTTATGCCCCTTGAAATAACTTTTACAGAGTTAGGTCCCCTGAAATATATGAAATTATGATGAAAAATGAAAAATGAAATAATACTGAGTAAGCAGGCGATTTCACACTAACAAAATATCACAGTTGGCAGCTCTGGGATGAAAGGAAGGCGTGTAGAAAATTTCATCTCAATCGGATGGGCCGTTCGCGAGCGCACAAAGGACAGACGGACATACAGACAGACATACAGACAGACAGACGGACGGAGATCCTAATTTATATATAAGATAAGGAAATAGAATCATTAATCAGCTGGTGTTTAACGTGGCACATCTAAAGACATTTCACACTGGATAAACCTCAACAGATGAAAAGAAGCAGTGATGTTTCACGACTCCCACAACCTGTTATCATTGTGCTATTACCATTTGATGGCTGCCCCTCCCCTCCCTGTTTTTAGCGTTAGTTAACTAATGTGGTAATCTATTTTGTTTATAGCGATCCTTTTTGGTCGTGGATCATCAGTCTTTAATGTTTGATTAGACACTGAATAACTGGGTCGTGATTGACGGAGATTATCTGCAGACAAATGTCGATGTTCTAATCATGTTGGGAATCACAAGGGATCTGATGGAAGAAATAAAAACAATGGAAGTCACATAATTTTTCCACATTTAAAGGCATAACACTCTTATAAAAGACAAAATGATATCGAAAACAGAAGTAATGGCCGTCGAGTTAATGCCAAATAAGAAAAGAAAAACAAGTGTATACAAAATTTAAGTAGGATGAGTAGGAAGCTCGACAATAGGGAAGACATACTCGGATAGAAGCAGGCGTCTTTGTCAGCTTGCAAAAACAACACAAGTAAATAATCCACAATTTTCAGCGAATAACAGAGCAAAACCCTACGTAACTTCACTAAAATATGGAACTGTGGAAAGAGAGGGGGTGCTGAAAACGAAACAAGATTTAAAAAGCGAGGGAAGCACGAACACAGAATGGAGAATAGACACATGCTCACACAAATGTTGTCCCTATACGTCTTCTAGCACAATTCCTTGCAAAGATGTAATACCATTTCTATATCTTCTTTTTTTTTTTTATTTAATGAGGCTTGTGTACGTGTCGCAAAATTCGTAAGTACCCGTGATGAATTTGTGAATCGATGAGTGCTTTGATCAGATCAGTGGCGTCTTTATGCGTCCCAAAATGGATCCCTGTTTCACATGTCTTTTTATAGGTCATCGAGAACACCAGGTCTGAGGGATGTAGGGAGCCACATTTCCCGCGGCGTACAGGCGGTAGATAGATGGCACTGTCAGCATGACTGAAATGTACACAGATGAACTTAACTAATTTATCCATTTCTAAAGTAGCTTTAGCCCCGTGATTGCATTCACATCCCACAGCTGTGATGTCGGTTCCTAAATCAATCAATCAATCAATCAATCTCTACAACATCTGTGGATTTCGTTGATATCAAAGTCAGCTTTAACATTCTTCCAGTAACCTCTACGGCCTAGTATAAACCTAGTGTTTCATAGCTGCCTTCTCAAATTCTCGTTGAACCCACTGTCTGGAAATGATGCAATGAATACCTTACTTTCATTGTCTTCCCCTACCTAGACAATTTTGAGATAACTCTGACCTTACGATCAAGGTTCGCAATCCCCGGGATTTCTTCCGTGCCCGCATTTATCCTGAACCAATTCTCAAAGAAGCTATCAAAATACTACAACCTATAAACCCACACAGAGACATCCATCCATCACGTTCCATGACGATAAGCATGGGCGGTCATGTTTTGCCATCTCACTTGATCACCAGAGTCGTGGATCAGCTTCGTGTTCCTGTCTCGACCATGCCACGTGGCCAAGCCATCCAGGTATTTACTTCTCGGTCTTCCCCTTGGTCTCTTTCCTTCGATCTTGCCAGTTGTCACCAAGTTCTCCAATTCATTTCTTCTCACAACACGCTCAAACAATTTTGACTGTCTACGTCTAATGTCTCTGATCAGTTTAGCATCTTCATTTGTTTCTTGAATGGAGACAAATTCCAGACAAACCCAACTCCACTTCGAGCAGAAATAAATTAATCCTGACCTTTCACTGCAATTACGCTGTTCCCAAAATCCCCCATCGACACCTCAACATCCTCTGCTCTGATTCTGACACCTAGCAGATCTTCAATGAGACCACTGTAATGTTCATGTTGGAACCAGATTCGGACACCCAGCATATCTTCAATGAGAACCCTATAGTGTTCATGTTGGAACTATATGTTGTATTGTGTTGAGTTAAGAACCGACATCACTGCAATCAGGATGTTGGAACTATGGTCGGACATCCAGCATATCTTCAATGAGAACCATATAAATACACACACACACACACACACACACACACGCGCACACACACACACACACACACACACATATATATATATATATATATATATATATATATATATATATATATATATAGCCGGTCTCTCTGACCGAGGGGTTACACCACTTTCTCCGTGATCCCGTTTATCACGCAGAGTCTAGTAGCAGGCGAGAACTGGGAGCGGTTCGTCCCCCGCTGGTGACTTGCGGGATAACTGTGCCGGCCGCTCAGAAAGCAATGGCAAACTATCTTGCCAAGAAATCAACAGGCAGCTGAAAAATACTGCTGTTGATAGCGATGTCCTGTAAAAGGATACGCGAATTAAAAAAAAAAATTATATATATATATATATATATATTATATATATATATATATATGTGTGTGTGTGTGTGTGTGTGTGTGTGTGTGTGTGTGTGTGTGTGTGTGTGGGTGGGTGGGTGTGTGTGTCTGCGTTTGTGCGTGTGTGCTTTTATATATTCTTCACTCATTCTTCACGCCCTCCCCCCTCCCACAATTTTCGTTCTTGTTTCGGTTTTCAACACTCTTGATTAATTTCCCGAGCGTACGGGTTTATTTCCCCCCCCCCCCCCCCCCCACATAATTTATTGAAACTTGTGGATTACGTTGTTTTGTGATACTTCAGTTATATTAGATATGCATGTCTGTGTGTATTTTTTCCCGCTGATAATGACTTTGGTGAAAACGTTCGCTATTTTCTGTTCGTGTCTTTTCTCTCGCTGAGCTCCTTAGTTATTTTGTGTTTATCCATTATAAAATCCATAATGGAGAAGAAAGCTGAAGGCAGAAGAGGCACGCAGCAATACAGGTGGGAAGACGACATCAAGAGAAGGGCGAGCTAGAGTCGTTCTGAGTGTTCCTTGAGAGCAAGAAATAGAAAGTATTTAGGGCCCAAAGCAGCCAGCTGTCTGTGTGAATCCGACAATTAATAAACTGATGAATACACAAATGAGATAGAAACGAGAGACACATAGTTGTGACTCCTTCGTGTGTTGCCACGTCCAGCTGAGTAGACAAATGGTCAACCAATGCAGGAGGTAAATTCACATAAAGATGATTATCCACAACAGGAGAAGATAACAGTTATGCTGGTCATGTGTAGAAAAGACAAGGTCTGGAAAAACCTGTGCCAATCTGGAAACTTGAGAACATTAGAAACAGAGGTCCGTAGAGAGAGAGAGAGAGAGAGAGAGAGAGAGAGAGAGAGAGAGAGAGAGAGAGAGAGAGAGAGAGAGAGAGAGAGAGAGAGAGAGAGAGAGAGAGAGAGAGAGAGATAGAGAGAGAGAGAGATGAACTGCCTGTAGAGTGGTGCAAGAGGCGTTCAGAGATCAAACTGATGTACGACTCAGACAACTGATGTGTGCCGCGTGCACGATGGTCAAGCCCTCCCGTCATGGCGCATAACTACGATAAGAAGCAGTGACAGTGAAGTCACTGTGCCCAGGATTCCAAAGCGGGGATTAATTGTGCTTTAAGCGAAAGCTGAAGATGCCCTCCATAGAATAATACAGTTACTGTACTGGGCCGGACTCAGTGCCAGTCGATGGACGTCAAAGATTCGAAAAACCAGAGACCGCGTCATACTATTAGTATCAAGTCTCATGTGTGCCGTTTGGCCACCAAAGTTTAATCCAATAGATTCACTCCAATACTAAGCGTTTTCATACAAATACGGTATTACATTTAAAATGCTTGCGCAACCAGAAACTTATTTTGAAATGTCTTATTATCTGAGTAGCCGTCTGAGATCAATCAATAAGGTGCCATCTACACAATGCAAGTTGGCTGCAATGGATGCCCATCACTGTCTGGCTCTCGCCTTCATTGTACATTCCGGCTGACCAACAACCAGATCCCGTTCGTCCATCTCTTGATGTTATCTTCCCACTTGTATCGTTGTCTACCTCTTACTAGCGAGTGGGTTGGCGAGTGGGTGGAGGATGTGTGGGAGGGTGAGTGTGTGTAGGTTGGGGGTGGGAGGGGATGTGTGTGTGTGTGTGTGGGAGGGTGAGTGTGTGTAGGTTGGGGGTGGGAGGGGATGTATGTGTGTGTGTGGGTGCGAGATGTGTAGGTGGGGGAGATTGTGTGGGTGGATGATATGTGTGTAAGTGGGGGATGTGTGGGTGGGTGCGAGTTTTGTGTGTGGGTAAGTGCAGGATATGTGAGTTGGCGGGAATATGTGTATGTGGGTGTTGGATATGTGGTTGGGGGATGTGTGTTTGGCTGAGTGGTTGGGCGTGTGTGGGTAGGTGGTGGAGGATATGTGGGTGGGTGAGTGTTGGTAGGTTATGGGATGGGTGGAGGATGTGTGCGTGTGGGTGGGGGGATGTGTGGGTGGGTATGGGTAGGTTGTTGCATGCATGTGTGCCTGGGTTTGTGTGTGGGTGGGTGGGGGATGTGTGTGTGGGGGGTGTGGGGGTGGGGGGTGTGGGGGTGGGAGATGTGTGTGTGTGTGTGTGTGGGAAGATGGTGTATGTGGGGGTGTGTGTGGGATGTGTGGGTTGGGGGATGGGTAGATGGATGGGGTTATGTATGTGCCTGTGGGTATGTGTGTGGTTGGGTGTTGGATGTGTGTGTGTGTGGGACATGCGGATGGATAGGGGATGGATGGGTACGTGGGTGGGGGATTTGTCTCATAACATGGTAACATGCATTGTTTATGCTTACAACATTCATTTGACAATGTTTTTTTCCTATGTTAATGCATTATGCACTGATGAACGAAAGATGAGTGATTGGAAGGACCGAACGTAAGACGGGCCTGCGTGCCCAATTTGTTACCCTTCGAAAATAAAGTTCATTCGTTCGTTCGTTCGTTAGCTTGCCTTTAACAACCGAGTATGCCTTTTATAAGAGGTTGTCTTATAACTTGGTAGAAATATAACACTAGTCTCTTTTTTATTTCTTTCATCAACTTTATATTCATTCGCAGTAGCATGTCCTTTACAGAACCTCTCTCCCTCAACAACCTTCCGGAAAACCTCTCGATCATAAGCAAGATGACCTGCGTCAGATAAACCCATCTGGAGATCATCCGCCACACCCTGCACCCATCTTCGTTTTGGCCTTCCTCTTCCTCTCTTTCCAGGCGTATACCCCTCAGTTATTGTTCTCACCAAACTTTCGTGACGTTTAAAGTGACCAAAATATTTCAATTTTCTTTGTTTTATCGTCTTTAATAGCCAACCTTCTTCAATATTCAGCTCTTGAAATATGGATGCATTTGTTCTTTTCTTTATCCAAGCTATTCTTAGAACTCGTCTATAACATTTATATTCAAAGGTAGTTATGCGGTGTTCAGCTTGTTTAGTAAGTGTCCAGGTCTCACAGGCGTATTTTACAATAGGGAAAAATCCAAATTGTTGTAGTTACATATTTCCTGCTGCACAGTTTATTCAGTTGTTTTAGTCTTTGAAGAGCAATAGATATTCGTTCTTTGTTGTTTTTGTTGGTAATCAATGATCCAAGATATTCGAATTTTTCCACCACCTCCAATGTTTCCTCATTAACATATATTTCTTTCTCCATAGTAGTTTTATCTTTAAGCATTATCTTTGATTTTGCTATGTTAATATATAAGTTGTGATTTTCACTATTCAACTGGGTTGAGGTTATTAGGTTTTCTATACCATTCTGTGTTGTGGAAAACAATATCGAATCTCCGACAGGACATGAAGTTTCATTAGATGAAATTGCATGGCTAATAAAGAACCTGAATGTAACAAGGTGGTTGACATACAGAAGTGGCTGTGGTTGTGTCTAGTGGTATGTCTGTACAAATACTCTGCAGGTTTACTTATGCACAGCTATAGACGCTGGATATCATCATTTCCGCGCACAGAATTTTATTAATGACACAGATACATGATGAAAAAACATGACACTAATTCCATAAGTAATCTCAGTACAGGTACATCAACACCAACGATCGGCCTGGTGATATGAAATAATTGCCTCGGACTATATCCCGTGACCGAACTCACTGACTGCCTGGCTGAGATTTCTTCCTCACCCCGAACTCCGAATAACTCGCTAGTTTCCCTGAACGTAGCCCAACCACTGAATATCTGGCCAAGCCTGAAAATCAACTCTTCCTGAATATTACTCTATGGTTGGTTTCTCACACTCAGCCCACACTTCACTCCCCTCTAATTTGCCAAGACTTATCTTTATATTCACCTCTTCCCGGGACCTCCCAAGAGACACCATTTACTCCAGTTTAACTCCATTCTAAATTCCTCCAACATTACATTTCTGGGTTTCCTTTGTCTATTCGTCCACTATCACGATTTTGCACCTCATTAGTGACTTCCTCTGACCCGTAAGTGCTCTAACAATCAGCCACTGTATTGTTATTTTCTTACTCCACATTTCTCACCTAACATCCTTCTCATTCTTATCTTACCCCTGTAACCTCGGTTGTATTATAAGATTCTTAGCTAGTACATTCACCACACTTAGGCGTAAAATACGCACGTAACACTGAATAATGCATGAACCACGTTAATTTCTTCTACCATTTTCTTTCGAAGTCTTCCTATTAAGATTTTAGTAGAATTTTACTTGCATGACTGACCAGGGCAACGGTTCTATAGTTGGTGCATAATGTCAGGTTGCCCTTTTTTGGTATTGGAATGAAGATAGTTCTCCTCCAATCTTTCGACCATATACCATATTTCCATATCGTTTTACATAATGCGTGATAGATTGGTATGCCTTCTTCTCCTTCCGCTTTAATTAGTTCAGCTGGTATCTCATCGCATCCGGGTGATTTATCATTCTTCAGTTCATGCATCTCATGCATATCCCCAATGCCATTCATATCATACATTCCACTGCAGTGTATTCTTGCCATCTTTCTAGAATTTATTTTGCTTCTGTTAAGGAATATCCCAACTTGTCAAAGATAACATTTAATTGAAGTTGAAATTTCTTGTCAATAACTTCATTTCTTTGAACATTTCGTAATCTCTTCCAGTTGTATGGTATTGCTCTATTCTGGTACAGCAATCTTGTGTATATCGATGTTTGTCCTTTCTTGTGTTCTTTCATATTTCTCTAGTTACAGATTTATACTTCATCCTGTCTTTATCGGATTCACCTCCCTTTTGTTCCATATATACTGTTTTTCAATCCATGTGCCCACTTTTCAAAATATCTCATTTCGGCGCAAGACATTAGCGAAACACAATGGAATAGGAAATGCCAATTTGGGCTTTTGCGCCCGTTGTCAGGTAAGATTTATAAAAGATGTATATCGGCATTTTTGACCCAACAATACAAGACGCTGGTAACCTGAATTGATTAGCTGTCACTATGGGCCACCAGATCCAAGATATAGTAGAGCCAGATTCGATCTCACATACTGGACACACGCGCGCGAGCACACACACACACACAAACACGGATACACACACTTAGGGAAGGAGCAATGTATGATAGGTTGGCGAAGGGAATGAAACCTGTCAGCTGGGAAACTTAACAAGATCGTTTCAAGCAGATGGCCATGGAAGAATAGTGTATCATAGTCTTCAAAAGCGTTCTTTTCGTAAGTTACTACGTTCATTATGAGATAACAATTTAACTAATATATGTGTATATGTGTGTTTGTGTATGTGTTCGTGCCTGCGTACATGCGTGCGTGAGTGTGTGCGTGAAGTGCTAGACGGGCCTTTGTTGTCCAATGACCCCAAGAGCTATGTCCACGATATAGTGTCTACTGACAGGGCAAGGTCTCCCTGTGTGGATTTCTAGTCCAAAGATAACTCTTCCCATCTGTGTTTTTTAATACTGGGTATAACCTAAACAAACTATACTGCGGCGAATTTTTTCAGAACTACTACCCAAAAAGCCAACACACTTTTTAAACCACACCCAAGAAGACTCTTCACATGGAAGTCCCCGGGAAGTATTATCAAAAATCAGATGGATTATATATTAATACAAAGAAGATGGAGATCAAGCATAATATCTGCAAAAATCCTATGAATTGCAGACTGTGATACAGATCATCAGTTATTAGAAGCAGATCTGAAATGATAATTCAAAAAGCTTACCCGAGGACCAAGGCCACTTCGTTTTGATCTCACAAAAATACCAGATGCATTCAACGTAGAAGATAGGAATCATTTAAGGTCTTGGTGTCTGTACATGAGGAAATGACACCTGATGAACTGGCAGTATAAGCTAGAGATATCTTGATAACTGCAGCCACAGATTTAATTCCGACCAAGAAAAAGCAACGTAAGCCATGGATTACATCAGACACGTTTGAATTAATGAAACAACTAAGGGATCCGATAACAGCAGGATGAAGTATAAATCCTTTAACTCGAGAAATAAGAAAGAGCACAAGAAAGGACAACAATAAATATATACAAGATTGCTGTACCAGAATAGAGCAATATCATAAGACTGGAAGAGATTACGAAATGTTGAAAGAAATGAAGTAATTGAGAAGAAATGTTCAACCTCAATTGAATGTTATCTGTGACAAGATGGGAAATACCTTAACAGAATCTAGACAAATTCTAGAAAGATGGCAGGAGTACTGCAGCGGAATGTATGATATGAGTGACAGTGAGGATATGAATGAGATACATGAGCCAATGACAGCAGAGACAGAACCTGAACCATCATTAGATGAAATTTCATGGGCAATAAAGAACCTGGAGAATGGTAAATCACCCGGACGTTATAAGATACCAGCTGAACTAATTAAAGTGGGAGGAGAAGAAAGCATACAAATCTATCACGCATTGTGTAAAATGATATGGAAATATGGTATGGCCAAAAGATTGGAAGAGAACTATCGTCATTCCAATATCAAAAAAGGGCAACCTGAAATTATTCACCAACTATAGAACTGTTGCCCTGATCAGTCATGCAAGTAAAATTCTACTATAAATCATAATGCAAGGCTTAGTACGAATATGGAAGAAGAAATTAACGTGGTTCAAGCTGGATTTAGACAAGGAACAGGAACAAGAGATCACATTCTCAACATGTGTTTAATAATAGAGAAGTGCAGAGAATTTACTGTAAACCTGTTCTCGCGTTTTGTAGATTATTCAAAGACATTTGACTGTGTACAACATCAGAAACTTTGGGAAATCATGAGGAATATGGGCTTTCCATCACATGTAATATAACTCATACGAATGCTGTATCTAGACCAACAAGCCGCGGTTAGAATAGATGGCGAAACATCCGATTGGTTTGACATCAAGCAAGGACTCCTTCAGGGGTGTGTGCTGTCCTCCTATTTGTTTAACCTGTACGCCGAAAATATAATGAGAAATGTAAGAGATGATATAACAGGGAGCAATATGATGCCCTAAATATCAGTGGTCATGACATACCAGAGATTCGATATGCTAATGATACAGTATTGCTATCCACAACACAAAATGGTTTAGAAAACCTAATAGCCTCAACCCAACTGAATAGTGAAAATCACAACTTATCTCTTAACATAGCAAAAACAAAGATAATGAATACAGATAAAAGTGGTTAGTTAGTTAGTTAGTTGAGGTTCCAACTTCACGGCAACGGGTCGTCCCCATTATGCTCTGTTCCTGTGCCAGTGAATATCACACAAAATGCTCCCCACTGTCCAATGTGAAAAGCGGAATAGACAAGAGTCTCGGCAATCCAACAGCCCGTACAGATACACTGTGCATAATGCCGCCGCCAGAATGCCAACACAACATTAATCCACGAAAACCACAGTTCATCGTCGATGGACTCGGCAGTCACAAGAAAGACCTCACTGACCCGGGTTTTCTCACATGGCTCGGTCTTTTACCGCAGGGCGACCCGCCGAAAGTGTTGCATAAAGCACGAACTCCGCAGCTTCTACAGATAAAACAGATAAAACTACTATGGAGAAAGAAATATTTGTTAATGAGGAAAAATTGGAGGTGGTGGAAAATTGTGAATATCTTGGGCCATTGATTACCAACATCGGTGACACAATGAAAGAAATTAAACGACGACTACCAATTGCTCTTCAAAGACTAAAACAACTGAATAAATTATGGAGTGGGACAGACAGAACTACAAAAATTAGATTTTTAAGAGCATGCATCTTTCCCATTGCAACATACGCCTGTGAGACCTGGACACTTACTAAACTAGCCGAACAGCGCATAAATGCCTTTGAATATAAATTTTATAGACGAGTTCTAAGAATATCTTGGGTAAAGAAAAGAACAAATGCATCCATACTTCAAGAACTGAATATTGAAGAAGGTTGGCTATTAAAGACGATAAAACAAAGAAACCTGAAATATTTTGGTCACTTGAAACGTCACTTGAATGTTTGGAGGGAACAATAATGGAGGGTGTATGGCTGGGAAGAGAGGAAGAGGAAGGCCAAAGAGAAGATGGGTGCAGGATGTGGTGGATGATCTCCAGATGGGTGTATCGGACGCGGGACATCTTGCTTATGATCGAGAGGTTTTCCGGAAGGTTGTTATGGGAGCGAGGTTCTGCAAAGGACATGCTACTGAATGAATGACCACCCAAAATACCTTAATGAGGTGCAGACAACCCTCACTGAAGAAATGGAACGTGGAAAGAACGAGATGGAACCATACCATAATCGAACAAGCACCAGTTGGTGAGAGAATCAGTAAATCTGCAGCAACCAAGTTAATAAACGACACAATTGCAAAGCCAAAAAAAAATATATATAACAAAGTCGGCATCAGACCGACACCTTAAATATAACCAAGGCTATAAAAGCAAGCTGCAACGAAGTCCAACATGTTTGTTAATTTTTTTTCTCAGGAAGCAGTGACCTATAGGTAACCCTCATTCCTCCCCAATCCCCTGTCAGGGCTAAAGAGCCGTTCAAATTGTGGAACACACACACTATATTCTTAAAGTTACTATACTGCCACCGGCTCATATTCCACCACTAAAGGGAAACAATTAATGTTGGATTCCTTGAGACAGGACACAATAGTTTGCCCAAGTGGTGGTCAATCAATCAATCAATCATGTACCATGCCGGAAAGCGTGGGCGGTCATGACTCGCCATTTCACTCGATCACCAGTGTCGTGGATCAGCTCAGTGTTACTGTCTCGTCCATGCCATGTGGCCAAGCCATCCAGGTATTTTCCTCTCGATCTTCCTCTTGGTCTGTTCCCTTCGATCTTGCCAGTTGTCACCAAGTTCTCCAATCCATTTCTTCTCATAACATGTCCAAAACATTTTGACTGTCTACGTCTAATTTCTCTAATCAGTTTACGATGTTCATTTGTGGTGGTCACTAGGGATTATTTGTCACATATTTTAGAATCACAACACTCCCTTGAGTTCTCATAACATTTGGGTATTAGCACCACCACCAATCGATTTGCCTGTCATTATTTCTGACCGGGAATACGAGTAAACATCGACATCAACAGATAACGTGGAAACCTGCCGGCGATATCAGAGATGTGCCTCTAAACACTGGACTGCACTAGTAACGCTGGGAGAAACACTCAAAGTAGGATACCCATTTGAAGGGCTAGAGGTCCATCTAGTAGGCCCCTAGACATGAACGGCATGCATAAAATGTTTGAACTTCTCCCTCGTGGCCATTGTATACATGTGTGTCGCAGGGGCCCTGGTTGACTGTTAGTGCTCCTTAACCTGTGGTAGAGGCAGTATTGACAATATTTACTAGAGTATGGTTTCCTTCAGAAATCCTACTTACAGTGGGCCACAAATCAAGGGAAATCAAAAGGTTTGTCAGAACCTGAAAATCTGACACGTTTTTCCCCCAGTGATAACGGCGGAACCAGGATACACAAGAAAGTACCAAGCGCTCGTACCATTTATTCAACCAGTTGGAAGAATTGGACCAATAACAACCAGTAAGGAAAAAAAGTCGCTTAAAAGTTGACAGGGTCGACTTCATTGCAACCGGTTTTATCCCATATGGCTCGGTCTCTTTCAGCAGCGCAGAAAGCGTCGCACAAAGCACGAACTCCGTAGCTCTAGCGACGACCCACAGGAGCCTCCGAAAAATTTAACTCGTGAACCGGAGGACGCGGCCCGGAATCGAACCCACAACCTTCGGAGCCCGAGTTAAACGGCTTGACCACTTCGCCACGAAGACTCAAGGAACTCAACACAATGGAATAAGAGCGTGACAAGTTACGGAACATATGAGTGAGTCCTTATGGGTCCATCTAAGGATATTCCAATAAAGCACAACAGAGGCACGATACAAAGTCCGATTGCGAGTTCTTTTAAGAAATAACACCATAGAACCCCAAAAACAACGTGCATACAATCATCCTGATGGAAAAAAAAAATGAAAAGCAAAAAAGCAAAACATATAATCGCTTCCGTCAAAACCCTAGATTACGAGAGAGGCAGTAAATCGATAGCAACGAAGTAAAATACATTCAACTATACACTGGCTCAATTTTGTTTAAACCGCAACAGTTCGAGACTTTAATTATAACGCTGGCTACTCAAGCACTTTAAACAAGATATCATTTTTATTTATTCCCGAAGAAAAACAAGAACAAGTGGAGAAGGGTAGGTAGAAAGGTTTTCCAAAACTTAGTGATCATGCTGCGAAAATTAGTCAAGGAAAAAAGGTTGAAGATGATTTGCATCATATGAATAGAGATAATCCCCGGGACCAGATAACGTCAGTGTCGAAGCAATTCAAGCTATTGGTGAAATGGGTATAGAAGTGATGACAAAACTGTTGAATGTTACTTGCTTGCTTGTGTTCGCTGGCTGTGAACTCCAGCGCGAAGTCCTGTATGCCGGATGAAGACATCCTGTTGTCCAACATCAGTGTGATGTCATACCGGACCTGAGGTTTGCATGAGTATCTGTTGTCCCATGTCTGGCTTATTGGTGTGCAGACTAGTGGTTCCTCGCCGTACAGGCAGACACTCTCCGACTTCGGAGGAATCAACGATCCTACTGAATTTAGCCAGGACCCCAAAGGGACCTGTTGCCCAGGAAGCTCGGCGAGGACGCGTCAGTAGGTCTTGGCCAGTATAGAACCCAGCCCTGGTGCCTTGGAAACACCTCTGCGTCCCGAATGTTACTTATCATCATCATCATCATCATCATCATCATCATCATCATCATCATCATCATCATCATTATCAGCTTCCACTTTTACTGTCAAGCGTCGTGGGGATGAATAATTTGCATTCCATCGCCCAATGTGTACCACTGTATAGTGTCATTCCGAGTGTGTCCTTTTGTTCTCGTTGTAGATGATCTTAGATATTGGGCCAGTGCTGGTAGTTGATGGTGTTGCATTCTAACGAGATGGCCGAACCATTTGATCTTCTGTCTTTCAATAAATATGGCACAAGGTGTTTATCCCACTGTCTGTCTGAATATAACAACATTTCTTACTCTGTCTCGGATTGTTAAGTTGGAAGCTCTCCTCAGGCATCTCATCTCACGCGTGTTGATTTTGCGTGAGTGTGATGTGGATAATGTCCAAGTTTGAGATTGGTAGCATATGGTTGGTGTGAATATGTTGTATATTATCTGTTGTTTTGCGGACATGTGTATATTTGGATGTTTCAGTATGGGTGATAGTTGATATCTAAGTTGACATGTAATATTATCTATAACAGTGAATATAATATACCTGATGATCTCTTGATGTCTGGGGGGGGGGGGGAGCGTGGGGGGGGGGGGTCTGGGTTGTCAGACATCGGTAGTACCTTTGGTAAGGATGACTGTCACGCCCTTTTCAAGGCCCATCCTCCACTGGCCCAAGCCTGAAACCCTGCTCACGCCTGTGGCTCTTAGTAGCTGTCAGCATGCGACAGCGGCCACGCCCCGGGGAGCAGCTGTGACAGGATGGCTAAACCAGGCGTGGGTAGCCGATTTGGTGTCAAACCAATCGGTGAACTAGAGTATGCCTACCCAGCATGTGAAGACATGATTCGGCAGACTGCGCGGAAGAAATCACTGATGGTTACACTGACAAGACGGCGTTTACCTGCAAAGCGTTGTGGAACGTCATGAGGACGGCAAGGCACGTAGAGTGCCCTGGTCTTCCACTGCACCTGTATTCTTCTCCAGTCGTCTTGACTTGTCTTGCCACTGGAATCAGATGGACTCAGGCGAGAGAGTGAGATCGACGAATTGCGCAACTCTTCCTCACTTTAATCCAATTCATCGCGCAAGTCATTCTTCATCCAGCGTCATCTATCACCTTCAAGCCCTGTGGCGATGGGCGAGTGCAGGCGTGGGTACGCTGGCAGTCGTAGTCGCAGACAAGCACACAGGCGGCTCAGGCCATATGGTCGTCTTCTACTGACCGGAGCAGCAGTGGGATTCGGCAGCCCCCTAAGCAATTGAGCAGCCCTCTTAAAGAAAGCACTGCTCACCTCCATAGAGTGAGGAAGGGGAAAGAAAAGGGGCCCTTGTCTGCTTCATCATTACCTAACCAGATAGCCGCGGTTGTTGGGTACCTTATATTGCGTTCGACATTAAACTAAAGTAGAAACAGATAATGCAAAAAAGCATATTATATTCCCTTAACCATCGGAACTTGATACTACTTGATAGAGACGGCGCGTCGGACCCAGAGAGACGAACAGCACTGATTGGGAGAGAATCGGGCAGGTATAAGCTGATACAACATCGACATTGCAGCCTTGAGTGAGACGCGACTTGCAGAAGAAGGCCAAATCTGTAAAGTAGGTGCCGGCTACACATTCTTCTGGAGTGGAAGGAAAAGCGAGGAAAGACGCCAGTCCGGTGTGGGATTTGCCATTAAGTCGGCCTTGGTTGACAAACTAGCTGAATTTCCGAAGGCTATAAATGACAGGTTTATGACTATTAAGTTAACCTAGCTTAAAGGAAAGAAGCATGCAAACATCGTGAGTGTCAATGCACCAACCATGACCACTGAGGATGACGTCAAAAACAATTTCAATGAGGAAATGCACAACGTATTAACATATGTCCCCAAAGGAGACAAACTTATACTCCTTGGGGACTTCAGTGCCAGAGTAGGCAAGGACACCACCTCTTGGAGTGCCATAATTAGAAAGTACGGAGTCGGAAGTTGTAACTGCAATGGGCTTCTCCTCCTTCAGACCTGTGCCGATCACGATCTCCTGATCACCAACACATTTTCCGTATTCGCTCGAAATACTGGCATCTCACTATGTCATCGTCAGGAGGAATGACAGACAGGACATTCGGGTGACAAATTCCATGTGTGGTTCTGAATGTTGGACAGACCATCGTCTAATTATTTGAAAAATAAATATACACGTCAAACCACCACGGCGTCCTCAATGAGGAAAATGCTACAGAGATCCTACTTCTGCGCAAGATACGGAACATCACCGCACAGAAAACTCGAGTCTCAAAGACACAGAAGGAGATGACATATTATATTTAAGTAACGTAGGTTTGAGTTGAGTTTAGTTAAGAACCGACATCACCGCACTCAGGACATTCATGTACGTGCTACGTCTCATCGTTCAACAGCCAGCGAAGAGTCATAAGGTTAATCGTTCCCACCACTATCTGATTTAAAGTTCTCCTGGTCTTCCCTCTCAGTTTTGAGATTCTTCTAGAACGTCTGTCGATCCCCCGCAATCTCATTCTTTCTACATACAGGTTCTCAATCTATTTCCCAGCCTTCTCCACCTGGGCCCACAAGCGTACCACCACCTCCCCCTTGTCCATAGGCAATCTACCATCAAGAGGTACATTCCTTGCCAGCTTATCAGCCTGTGCAATCCTCCCACCCCCCGCATGGCCAGGACAAATTATCCATACAATTCTCACAATCTGTGATCATTGAAGCTATGATAGCCATTCCACACGAAACATTCCTTTCCCCACTTTACTAAGCATACTTTTTGAATCCGTAATGAATACAATGTGTGTTGCAGTAGTCTCCTCTAGCCAACGGAATGCCGCTGTTACTGCTTCCACCTCTATTCTCATGCTGGAGGTCCTAGCCTCATTTGTGAGACTCTCCTTTTTCAAGACTTGTTCATTAGCCTTTGCAATAAAACCCCAACCACTACGTCTGTTTATCACCACTGACCCATCGGTGTAGACGACTATGTCGCCTTGGTGTGTGTTACTCTGGATCAGTTATTGCACTCAGTGTGACCCGCTGCCCATTCTCAGCACTCACGACCCAATGTTACTATTACATTGTGCCAGTCCGTCATGACTTCCGGAACTTCAATCCACTCTTTTTCACGATTGATGGTCTCCAGATCACACACCTGACGTATAGATAGTTCTGTCTGTGCCATCCAGGACCTGCCTCGTCTTAGTCTATGACCCTTGACCATATCCAAGGCTTCATGCAGGGGGTGATCCCTATCTCCAGCAACTCTCATGTACCATTTGGCCCGAACGACCCCATGCCTATCAAGTCATTGTTGGTAGCGCCAGGACATGCCTCATGCATATAATTGGTGTGTCCTTTGTGCATCCCAAAATTACTCGCATGGCAGCATTCTGTATGGGCTCCAACCTTTCAAGTTGGCTCTTTGATGCTGTTAGCAGCCCCAAACCATACTCAGTGACATAAATTATGAACTGCTGAAAGAGCGTGGTAAAGCATCCTCTGGTCTACCCCGGTTGCCGCCATAGCCCTCAACGCATTAAGTCCCCTACCAGCCTTCACCACCGAAGCCTCCATGTGATCCTTAAAAGACAAACACCTGTCAAAGGTGATACCCAAGTACTTCAATTTACTCTCCCTACTAAGATTACATCAATTCAACATAATACCCGGGACATCTGCTTGACGATCTGGTTATCCAGGGAGTAGTTTAACGTAGGTTTATAGTATTACATTATATTTCTGTACATTACTACTCTTAGATTGAAGTTCACATTGATCGTTTGGTAAACTTAAATACAATATGTATGCATTATTCACTTTGAAAGGATTTTATTTTCATGTTTGCCCCAACTCCACAATGAAATCAGGTCCTTGTACACACGAATTAAGAGATTTCTTTAATCCGTCTATTCGGTTAACCGCCACAGCCCTGGTCAGGACGGTGAAGTTTAACCGAAGTTTTAAGGTTTTTACAGCTAGGCTATATGTGTGTATGTATTTACAGCTAGGCTATATGTGTATATGTATTTACAGCTAGGCTATATGTGTATATGTATTTACAGCTAGGCTATATGTGTGTATGTATTTACAGCTAGGCTATATGTGTATATGTATTTACAGCTAGGCTATATGTGTATATGTATTTACAGCTAGGCTATATGTGTATATGTATTTACAGCTAGGCTATATATGTGTATGTATTTACAGCTAGGCTATATGTGTATATGTATTTACAGCTAGGCTATATGTGTATATGTATTTACAGCTAGGCTATATGTGTATATGTATTTACAGCTAGGCTATATGTGTATATGTATTTACAGCTAGGCTATATGTGTGTATGTATTTACAGCAAGTCTATATGTGTGTGTGTGTATTTACAGCTAGGCTATATGTGTGTATGTATTTACAGCTAGGCTATATGTGTATATGTATTTACAGCTAGGCTATATGTGTGTATGTATTACAGCTAGGCTATTTGTGTGTATGTATTTACAGCAAGTCTATATATGTGTATGTATTTACAGCTAGGCTATATATGTGTATGTATTTACAGCTAGGCTATATATGTGTATGTATTTACAGCTAGGCTATATGTGTGTATGTATTTACAGCTAGGCTATATGTGTGTATGTATTTACAGCTAGGCTATATATGTGTATGTATTTACAGCTAGGCTATATGTGTGTATGTATTTACAACAAGTCTATATGTGTGTGTGTATTTACAGCTAGGCTATGTGTGTGTATGTATTTACAGCTAGGCTATATGTGTGTATGTATTTAGAGCAAGTCTATATGTGTGTGTGTATTTACAGCTATTCTATATGTGTGTATGTATTTACAGCTAGGCTATATGTGTGTATGTATTTACAGCTAGGCTATATGTGTGTATGTATTTACAGCTAGGCTATATGTGTGTATGTATTACAGCTAGGCTATATGTGTGTATGTATTTACAGCTAGGCTATATGTGTGTATGTATTTACAGCTAGGCTATATGTGTTTATGTATTTATAGTCCAGCAGGCAGGCAAGGCAGCCAAGCAGACAGACAGACAGACAGACAGACAGACAGACGGATGGACGGACAGACAGACAGAGAAAACAAAAGAGAGAAAGAGATTAGATTAGATTAGATTAGATTAGATTAGATTAGATTAGATTAGATTAAATATCATACGGTCGGACGGATGGACGGACGGACAGACAGACCGGCCGACCAGCCGGCTGGCGTCAGGTAGGCAGGCAGATAGATGGATGGATGGATGGATGGATGGATGGATAGATGATAGGTAGGTAGATAGGTACGTAGGTAGGTACGTAGGTAGGTATTTAGGTAGGTAGATATTTAGGTATTTAGGTAGGTAGATAGGTAGGTAGGTATTTAGGTAGGTGGGTAGGTATGTAGGTAGGTATATAGGTAGGTAGGTAGGTAGGTAGGTAGGCAGGCAGGCAGGCAGGCAGGCAGGTAGGTAGGTAGGTAGGTAGGTAGGTAAGTTAGTAGCAAGAGTGGGAGGAGAGGTTAGCTAGATAAATCTACAAGTTTAGGGACTGATGTTTCGTCGGGTTTTCGTTGAACATTATATGCTTCAACTCCAGTTATTAGATTCAGAACCACAGCTATTCCCATCCCAGCAGTAAATGAACACATCCCTCTGTACGCTAAATTCTATGGTATTGATCCATTTATATGCAGATGCCAGTCTGCCTACATCGGCAGAGCAGAGAGGCAGTTAAACAACAGGATGGTCGAACACATACCCAATTGGATTTACAGAATATTATACAAAGGCGATGGAAACCTGGCCACGCCGACACAAACCTCCTACGTCATCGATTGAATGGCATATTTTCGAAACCGGACACGTGATTGATAGGGACACTGTGTTTCGCGTATTGTTTAACACTCAAAATAGACGCATGCTAAATGCACATTTTCGAAACCGGACACGTGATTGTTAGGGACAATGTGTTTCGCGTATTGTTTAACACTTAAAAAAAACACATGCTAAATGTGACAGAAACGATCACCATTAATCTGCATAAGCCAGTTTTTTGCAAATAGAAAGACATTATAGTCAGCTTAAAATTACCGTGGTACACAATTGAAATTATTGTGTGAAGATGTGTATATTTCAGCTTTAGTTTATGTTGTGTGATTTCTGCACTGACTAGATGCAGCGAAATATGTCAGGCAATCTATTGTTAGTGTCTTGGTTATTCAAATTCACTACGGGAAAACATTATTTTGAATACTTTATATACCATTTTTTTTTTACATTCAATATCTTACATATAACAATTTAAACAAAATAATTGTCAGCGTGGAAATAAAAGTTAGAGGTCAGAGTGAAGGTAAACGTTTGAGGGTGAGCAATACTTCACACGCAGTACATTATATACAGTACTTTATATGTAATACTTTGCATACAATACTTTACATACAATATTTGACATATAATTCTTTATATATAATACTTGATGTGTATATGCTTGACGTGTAATACATTATTTCAGTACTTTATCATAAAATGCTTTGCATACAACAGTTTAAGCACACACACAAACACACACACGCACACACACATATATATATATATATATATATATATATATATATATATATATATATATATATATATGACATCCAATACTCTAGATACAGATATACGTGCTAGATACAGCGTACTAGAGTACTTGGCT
>OY992885.1:73116787-73186787 GCA_963921405.1 Cepaea hortensis
TACCCCATGACTAACGGGTCGGCAGTCCAGCGTCTAGCGACGAGGCTTCCGCCACACCCACGAAGAGAAATTCCCATAAAAATATTCGGGCTGATGAAAGCAAGAAGGAAATCAAAGCAAACAATAATAGAAATAAATAGTCTTACATACAAAACGCACGAGAAAAAAATCAGAATCAACGGAGACATGACACAGTTGTAATGAATATGTGTAGTAGAATAGAATATCTCTGGTTGCAAGGAAAAGATAGAAGTTTGTCCAAGGTAATCAGAACACGAACAGGCTGTTGAAGGAAGTGTTTGGTTTCAATTATGGCACTACTTTTAGCTAATCCAATCATTCACGAAACTTGTGAAAACAAGGCCACGGCCAAACACGACCAAGGCTGTTGACAGGCTCAATATATTTAATATAAGGTATTAGCAGATAATGATTTCTTCCAAGTAACAGACCGTTGTCTCTGTAAATACATTTGGTCAGCTTCAACATCTTGGCTGATGTATAATGATGGTGGATTTGTAGTCAACCTTTTAACTTCATCGCCGTGTATTGAACGCTGTAGCGAAACTCCAGCGGGTGCCCTCTTAATTTTCTGTCTTAAAGGATCACGAGCTATTTTTAGATAGGAGAACCCTACATGGAGTAAGAATAAATGGAGGACACTCTGAACCCTTCACCATAAGGTCCTGTTTACGACAAGGATGTGTCCGGTCCTACGTCTTGTTCACAGCCTATATAGAGAGCACATGTAAAGAAACCAGCCAAACAGAGACCATAACATCACCGCACGATGAACAGAACACAGAAGAAGAACTAACGACAAATTACACCATTAAAAAACCACGGCTAGCAAGAGGAATACTAGAAATAAAATATATATCAGAAATAATCATAACAGTGAGAATAAAAGAACAAACAATTACAACATATGTACAAATATACGCACCATGTAATACAAACAAAAATGAGCAAGAATGCGAGGAATTCTACGAAGACATACATGACGTGCTAAATAAAATAGATAAACAGGACAACATCATAGTTGTGGGAGGCTTCAATGTAAGACTAGGACATAACAGAGTGGGCATAGATAAACATCTGGGAGCATTTGGAGATCAGCATAATGAAAGGAATGATAACGGAAGTAGACTAATAGTGTTATGCAGCCAACACGACCTCTATATAACAAACACATTTTATAAACATAAAGACTCACAAGTATACACCTGGTATAAATGGAACGATCCAGATACTAAAAGCCAAATTGATTTTATATTAACAAGAAAAAACAGAAATAGAAATATATTAGATGCAAGGGCAGTGCCCAATTTCAGTATAAACACAGATTATAAAGCAGTCGTTGACACAATAAGAAACATCAGAAGAAGAAAGCTAAGAGCAGGAATACATGCCATAATATTCAGTAAACTTAAAAACCTTAAAGAAGAGGCAGTACGGGAAAATTATGAGAATGAACTGACTGAAATCTTTGTAAAATTACCTATAGAAAGAAAAACAGTGGAAGAAGAATGGGAGATGTTCAAATCAAGCATTTTAAATACTGCAAAAATAGCACGAACAAACGCAAAACACGGATAAAGAAAATAACAAGTTGGTGGAACGCAGAGGTAAAGAAAGCGATAAAAAAAAGAAAAATATAAAAAGTGGTTGAAGAACAGGTATGTGATTACAAAGAATATAGAATAGCGAGAAGACATGTGAACAGAATAGTAGGGTGGGGAAAACAAAAAGACTAGAAGAGTATGGAGAAACCGAAAATAAAAACTACAAGGAGGCAACTAGAAACGTCTACAAAAAGATAAGTGCAATGGGAACCAGAGGAGAACGCTTTGACCCAACTGAAATAATTAACATCAAAAATGGAGAACCAATAAGTGAACAAAAAGACATCCTAATAAGATGGAAGCAGTATTTCGAACAAGTTCTCAACATCCCATCAGATGTCACAGGAATTCAAGAAACTTACACAGATGCCACCGAAGAACTAGAACCAGACATACTAAAAGAAGAAATTATAGAAGCCATCAGATTAGCCCCAAAGAACAAATCACCGGGACAGGATGAAATACCGAATGAACTAATTAAAGCAGCAAGAGAAGTAGGAACAGCATGGCTACATAGACTATTTAACCATGTTTGGGTAGAACAACAGACACCATGAAACTGGGGAAACGCCATAATTATCCCAATTTGGAAAAACAAAGGCAGCAAAAGAGATTGCACACAATACAGAGGCATTTCACTGTTGAGTCATACTGGGAAAACATTTTGCAAAATTCTTGAGAAGAGATTTCGACCTACTACAGAAACCCAGCTAAGCGAAACACGACTTGGTTTTAGGAAACACAAAGGATGCACGACGCCATTTTCGCTCTTAGACAAAAAAAAAAAAACTTTGTTGCGTATCCCTTACGGGACGTTGCAGTCAACACCAGCATTTTCAGCTGCTTTTGATGTACTAGGCAAGTGTTACGTTCAGTAGTTTGCCATTGCTTTCTGAACGACCGGTCTCTATACCTTTTTCGAAAATACGAGCACCGCCGTGTTTCGAACCCGGGTATACGGGCTCACAAACCGCGTTCGCAAGCCCTTCAGCCACAGAGACCGGCTCTTAGACAACTTATATAAAAATCAATCGAATTCAATGAAACACTCTACTTCGCCTTTGTCGACCAAGAAGGGCATTTGACAGAGTAGATAGAAACAAGCTGTGGGAAATCCTTAAACAATACGGGGTGAGTACACATCTAACAAACCTATGTAGAAGCTTATACAACAACAGTGAATGCATAGTGAGAGCAACTGGAGGATACTCAGAACCCTTAACCATAAGATCTGGAGTACGACAAATGTTGTGTCCTGCCCCTCTCTTGTTCATAATATACATATAGATAACATATGTAAAGAAACCAGCCAAACAGAGACCGCAAGAACACCGCATGACGAGAACACAGAAGGAGAATCATCTGCAAATCTAACCATTAGAGAACTCCTGTTTGCGGACGACCAAGTACTAATAGCAAAATCAGAAGCTGAATTACAAGACCACATGAATAGTCTAAACGAAATGTGTAGGGACCATAACATTACAATTAGCACAAGTAAAACAGAGGTATTGACTATAACTAAAGAAGAACAAACAGCAATAATTCACCTAAACGAACATCCCTTGAAACAAGTAAAGAGCTTCAAGTACACAGGAAGAATAATATCATCAAAAGGCAGATTAGAAGACGAGATTGAAAATAGATGCAATAAGGCAAACCAACTCATTGGACAAATGGCACCAATATTAAAGAACAAACATGTATCAATAACTACTAAGAAAGCACTTTACAGCACAATCTTCCTACCAACTCTATGCTACCAATGTCAAACCTGGACAATGATAGAAAACGAGAAAAGAAAAATCACAACAACAGAAATGAGATTCCTGAGAAGAATACTCAACGTATCAAGAAGAGATAAGATCAGAAATGAAGAAATCAGTGGCGGTCACAGCAGCACTAGATTGTATTAGAAAGCAGCAAGTCAAATGGTTTGGCCATGCAAGTAGGTTACCAGTCAACAGCATACCACAACAAGCAATGATGTACAGACCAGATGGAAACAGAGGAAGAGGCCGACTACGTAAACGTTGGACGGAGGGAATAGCAGAGTCCATGGGAATATCGATACATGAAGCCCATAATCGGGCACTCTCACGATGTTTATACTTCACCTCGACACCGCAAAGTACAAGAGGAACATGATGAGACGAGATGAGATGAGATGAGAAGCAGAATTACAAGTCCACATATATAGTCTAAACGAGGTGTATAGGGAACATAACATGAACATTGGCATCAGTAAAACAGAGGTAATGACTATAACGGAAAAAAATACAACAACAACAAAGATTAATCTAAAATAACACCCTCTGAAACAAGTAAAGAGCTTGAAGTACTTCTTTTTCACATATCCTTTACAGGCCATCGCTATCAACACCAGCATTTTACCGCTGCTTTTGATTTCGTGGCAAGATTACGCCGAGTAGTTTAAAGTACTTTGGAAGTATATCATTAAATGTTAAATAAGTAGGACAGCATGGCCGAATAGATAAGGATGTGTGTTCTTAAACACCCGGTGTGCTGAAGCCAAGAAAAGGGGTTCAACTGCTACACCGGACATTTGGACTAAAATTTTGACCTATCGTCCTTAACTTGGGGACGTTAATTACAAGCACCTCTTAAGTGGGAGTGGGTTCCCCTGATGCCTGATGGCGAGGGACACTGTTAATAGGTAAAGCTAATCCACACCCAAAAATGCAGTCCAGCACTACTAGACGTAGTGTATATGCACTACGCTTGAGTTCAAAGCAAGCGAGCGCAAAAAAAAAAAAAGGCAAATCAGAAGACGAAATCGAAATTAGATGCAATAAGGCAAACCAGAGGTAGAGGTAAAAGACCACCATGTGGATGTGGAAGGCAAGGGGAAACCACCACATTATCTTACCAAGACTGCATGGCAAAACACATATCAGAGTTAGTGAACGACGTTAATGGCTGTCTTAGGACATCCTCGTCCGGTAGGGACAGTCATGAGCCACAGGTGACACCAGACCGTCATCCAGCTACTGATGGCAAAATCATAAATAAAATAAATAAATTTAGGGTAGGAACATGGAATGTTAGGGCATTAAATGAGCTAGGAAAGTTGACCAATGTTCTAAGAGAGATGTATAGCATGAAAATGAATATACTAAGTGTTAGTGAGATGAGATGGAAGGGATCGGGCAAAATTATAGCTGACAACCACACAATAATTTATTCTGGAGGGGATACACATGAAAAGGGTGTAGGAATAATACTTGACGAAAAAAACAGCCAAGTCAATTAATGGATACTGGTGTATTTCAGATAGAGTTGTTTTGGTCAAAATCAAAGGCAAACCAATAGATATAAATATTATACAAGTATATGCATCAACAACAAGCAATAGTGATGAAGAAATACAACACTTTTACGACGAAATAGAAATGACGATGTCACACAGTGAGATCACAGAAAATAAAAATAATACTTGAAGATTTTAATGCAAAAGTAGGAAAGGGGAAAATGGAGGATGTGGTGGGGAATTATGGTTTAGGTACAAGAAATGAAAGAGGGGAAACGCTAATAGAATGGGCAAATATCAATGATATGATAATTGTTGGAAACACGTGGTTTAAACACCATAAAAGACGACTATACACATGGAAAAGCACTGATCAGAAAATACGCAATCAAATTGACTACATAATAATTAATAAAAGATTTAGAAATGCTCTAATTAATGTAAAAACAATGCCTGGCGCCGACTGTAATAGTGATCATGTGCCACTATGTGGACAAATAAAAGTAAGATTAAAGAGAGGGAAAAAATGGTTAGGAACATGAGACTTAATAAAGAGGTTCTGAAAGTAGATAAAGAAATTCAAGAACAATGCATAGTGACTGTGAAAAATAGGTGCAATGCAATAGCTAAAATACAGAGTATAAATGAACAATGGGAAATGTTAAGGGACTCCATTCATCAAACTAGCAAAGAAATATTACCGAGGGAAGTCAAATAGCTAAGAAAAAATGGATGAATGAAGAAATCTTAATTCTGATGAACAAAAGAAAACAGAGTAAAAATGACAAACAAGAATATGCTAAGATAAATAAAGAAATAAAAGATAAATGTTGGAAGGCAAAAGAAAGTTGGTTAAATGAGCAGTGCAAAAATATTGAATTAAATGCCATTAAAGATACAAAAAAAATATGCACAGACAAATAAGTGAGCTCACGGGAAGAAAAATAATAATAAATACAGGGTGTTTGAAATCAAAAACAGGAAAGATATTATTGGAGGAAGGTGCTATAATGAAGAGGTGGAATGAGTATATAAGAGAATTATATGATGGGGAAAGGGAAGAATTAACAGAAGAAAGTAACTTAGAAGGTCCCCCTATTCTAGAAGAAGAAGTCGCTGACGCTATGAAATATATGAAGAAAGGAAAAACAGCTGGACCAGATGAAATCACAATAGAAGAATTAGAAGTATTGGGAGAATTTGGAGTAGATATATTAACCAAAATGTTAAATGATATTTACAGCAGTGGATATTTATCCAGTGATATGCTGAAATCTGTATTTATAGCTATACCAAAAAGATGTGAAGATTTTCGTACAATTAACCTCATAAACCATATCACTAAGCTTCTGCTCAGAATCATAATGAGAAGAACCAGGAAGAAAATAAAAATGAAAATTAGTGAAGAACAGTATGGATTTGTGGAGGGAAAGGGCACAAACAATACAATATATACATTACGGACACTAATAGAAAGGTCAATAGAGAAAAAGAAAGACATATATTTATGCTTCATAGATTATACTAAGGCATTTGATAAAGTGAAACATGATGAACTGATTAAAATGTTGGAAGATATCAACATTGATGGGAAAGATTTAAGAATAATAAAGAATATTTACTGGAACCAAGTAGCAGCAATTAAAATTTGAAATAAAGAGGGTAGTTACGAACACATAAAGCTAGGAGTACGACAGGGATGTATCTTGTCACCATATCTCTTCTCCCTATATAGCGAAGTAATAATGAGAGATATCAAAGAGATGCCAGGAATACTAGTTGGAGGTTATAATATAAATAATATACGCTATGCAGATGACACAGTATTGGTGGCAGAAAAATCAACAGACCTACAACAATTGTTGGACACTGTAGTATCAAAGAGTGCAAGGAAAGGACTCTCCTTGAATATCAAGAAAACAGTAACAATGGTGATATCAAAGAAAATTGTGACACCAAAATGTGACATAGAAATAGAAGCAAAAATTCTTAACCAAGTGGATAATTTTAGATACCCAGGGACATTTATAACATCAGATGGAAGATGTACAACAGAGAATTAAGAGCAGAATAGGGGAAGCAAAGGCCACATTTCAGAAAATGAAGAGTATCTTATGCAATAAGTCACTATCACTGAATGTAAGAAAAAGAGTGCGGAAATGCTATGCAGAACCAGTTTTGCTGTATGGCAGTGAATCTTGGAATGTAAATGAACAAATTCAGAAGAAATTAGAAGCAACAGAGATGTGGTTCCTGAGGCGAATGTTGCGAATTCCTTGGACTGCCAGAGTAACTAATAACGACTGCCTAAAACAGGCTAATGAAACTAGAACACTATAAAGAACAATAAGAAAGAGACAAACAGCTTTCTTTGGTCATGTAATGAGAAGAGAGGCATTGGAGAACATCGTAACAACTGGAAAGATCGAGGGGAAGAGAGGCAGAGGCAGACCAAGAGAAATGATGATGGATGGATTGAGACGGTGGCACAGAGGAATATCAGCAGCAGAGTTGATCCAGAAAACCAAATACCGAGATCTGTGGAGAGCCATGAACGCCTACGCCAGCCGGCACGGCACTTGATGATGATGATGAAGGCAAACCAACTTATTGGACAAATGGCACCAATACTAAAGAACACATCTCAATAGATACTAAGAAAGCACTCTACAACACAGTCTTCCTACCAACTCTATGCTACCAAAACCAGAAAAATAGAGAGAAGTCACATTACAATAGAAATGAGATTCCTGAGAAGAATAATCAATGTATCAAGAAGAGAGAAAATTAGAAATGAAGAAACAAGACCTAAAAAGGGATTATAGCAGCGCTAGATTAAATTAGAAAGCAGCAACTTCAATGGTTTGACTTTTTTTTTTTTTTTTTGCATATCCTTTACAGGACATCGCTGTCAACAGCAGCATCTTTCAGCTGTCTGTTGATTTCTTGGCAAGATTACGCTCAGTAGTTTGCCATTGCTTTCTGAGCAGCCGGCTCAGTATCCCGCAAGTCACCAGCGGGGGTCGAACCGCTCAATGGTTTGACTACATAACTAGATTAATAATTAACAGTATACCACAACAAGCTATGATGTTCAGCAAATTAATTGATTGGGCCATATAACTAGGCCCATAATGGACCTTTTGATTTGTGTCCTCGGGATGTGTTTTGTGGTTGACATTACAATTCGAGGACGCTATGGCTGAGGTAACGTTCTGAGTTTCAGAGTAGTGTCTGTAATAAATAGACATTTAGGAGTGGATAATATTTTTGGTGTTTGATGCTGTGGATATCAGCGTAAACTGTATTAGCCAGAGATTAAGTAATTAGGTGGGTTTCAGGGATATGATAAGAAAGCTGGTGGAAGAGTTGCCATAATAACTGGTATATTTGGGTTGTGAGAGATATGAAATTGTTGTTTTTTTTTGACTTTACTGCATAAAGTCTCAGGGCGACATGGTGGGGTAAATGTGAGTATGGTTTTGCGAGGAAGAGTTCAGAGTTCTTGTTCTTTGATCTCCGGTGGCCACCGATTCTTTGTCTTCCTATCGTGTGTTAGTTGAATGCTGAAGTAAGGGTTAATGGCGTAGTCATGTTGATGATAATGATAGAGAGTATAAAGTGTTTTCAGAAGAGTATGGCATTTTGAATTTTTAAAATTGAGCTCAGATATATAGGTACATAATGACAATGTGGAAGAGAAGAAGAAGTTTTTAAGGCTTAAGTACTGATGGTAGATGGTAATAGAGTTATAGGATAATCCACGAGGGGTTGAATAAAGTGGTGTTGGAGATAGTAGTAGCGGAAATATATATATATATTTAAATATTGAGCACAACCCACTACTGGCAACACCGATCGCATTCTGATATGAACCTAAGGCCTATCCACGTCAATATGGAAGCACTATACTCGAGTTTCGCCCTCATTTGAGCTCGTCAGTAGTGCATATCCCTGACCGGATCCGGAAACAGTCCCGGATCACGCGTGTGAAGCGGGTGTGTAACCACGCGGCACACACTGGACACACCAAATTATCACAACAGAATATCACAACGCTACCCATCGTAGGCTATGCTCAAGATTGCCCAATCGCCGCGACCGACGTCCGTCAATCGATGGGACCCGAACGATCAGGACTTCTCACTGGCAAGGAACACCAGGCCTCCTAAATCCAATGAGCAATATATATATATATATATATATATATATATATATATATATATATATATATATATATATATATATATATATATATATATATAATAATAATAAAAGAGAGGCTGGAAGCGCAGTGCACAGTGACCGGAATGCAAACACATGAATAATTCTAATATATTATCAACGACAAAACATCACAAACTATAGCAATGTATATGGATTAAAAATTATGCGTGCTATATCGAAACTGGAGATAAAAGTATAACAAATGGAATTTCCTATCTCTTTTTCTGTTTCTTTAAGTTGTATTTTCTGTTGATATATTGAAGAGTCTATATTTTGATTATTTCATATAACTTATATATATATATATATATATACTGTTCGTACATTACCATGCATCTTTCCCATTGCAACATACGCCTGTGAGACCTGCACACTTACTAAAAAGGCTGAACAACGCATAAATGCCTCTGAATATAAATGTTATAGACAAGTTATAAGAATATCTTGGGTAAAGAAAAGAACAAATGCATCCATACTTCAAGATCTGAATATTGAAGAAGGTTGGCTATTAAGGACGATAAAACAAAGAAAACTGAAATATTTTGGTCACTTGAAATGTCACGAAAGTTTGGAGAGAACAATAATGGAGGGGATTATGCCTGGGAAGAGAGGAAGAGGAAGGCCAAAAAGAAGATGGGTCCAGGATGTGGCGGATGATCTCTAGATGGGTGTATTGGACGCGGGACATCTTGCTTATGATCGAGAGGTTTTCGGGAAGGTTGTTATGGGAGCGAGGTTCTGGAAAGGACAAGCTACTGAATGAATGAATGAATGAGTGAATGACTTTAGCATTAACTGCACATTACATGTTCGTCCTCTGTGTGTGTTCATGTTACTTGCTTCAGTGTCGCAGAATCAGCCAGTCTGGAGTCTGCTGAATCACATTCACGCGGTAATTTCCGCTGTAACATCGACTAATAATAAATCACATTCATATTTATTTATATATACTACTAGCTGACCCTGCCCGGCTTCGCCCAGTCCCTGGTGGGAAGCATCTCATTTAATTCATATAAGTAGTCATATAAGTTCCCGTTCCCGTTACCGACTATCTGTCTGTCTGTCTGTCTGTCTGTCTGTCTGACCCGGCCCGACATCGCCCAGCTCCTGGTGTGAAGCATCTCATTTAATTTATATAAGTAGTCATATAAGTTCCTGTTCCCGACTGTCTATCTGTCTGTCTGTCTATCTGTCTGCCTGACCCTGTCCGGCTTCATTAAATTCATACAACAACAAAAAATGTAACTTAAAAGAACGTTCTACCACACACCATCCATTATTTTTAATGAAAACTCTTTCTAATCACCTGCATGACTACAGTAACTTCTTAAGCAAAAAAAGATGAGTTACAATGTTATGCATTGTGCATCATTTTTATGAAAACTTTGAAAATGCCTTACAGATTGTATCATTATTTATTATAACTCATATGCCGGTACATAACTATGGACAAAGAGTTTATAAATCTTTGAAAATGATGCCACAATATGACTATAAGTTATACAGAAAAGTTATGCCCCTTGAAATAACTTTTACAGAGTTAGGTCCCCTGAGATATATGAAATTATGATGAAAAATGAAAAATGAAATAATACTGAGTAAGCAGGCGATTTCACACTAACAAAATATCACAGTTGTCAGCGCTGGATTGAAAGGAAGGCGTGTAGAAAATTTCATCTCAATCGGATGGGCCGTTCGCGAACAAATAAAGGCCATACATACATACAGACATACAGACAGAGATACGCACATCCTAATTTATATATAAGATAATGTTTAGATTGATATGCCTATTGTATGTCTTTCATTAGGCGTGTGTGCATCTTGCTGGAGTAGGGAATATCCATTGTTCTCTCCTTCACTGAGCGCTAACTGAGCACGGTATGCGTAACGACAGTTATTAGTTAGGTTGCTAACCATTGTCAGTTGCTTTTTTGTCAGGGAGAAGAACAGATGGACTGTGTGTGCTGTAAAATCCTTAAAAAAAAATTATTTCTCTAGAAAAAGGACCAGTTTAATTTAAAAGTATTGTTCTGTTAGCAAGGTAAGCAGAAAATCTATCATCCTAGGTGGTTATTCAGATCTAAAACCACTTTTCCCGTGAATGAACGAAAACATGAAAGTTCTGTCATTTCATTTCTGCCATGGTAGGTCAACCGTCAATTAGGGCGGGTACAAACATGACTTAGATGTCGTTAAACATTCTATTCTATTAGTTTGCTTGGACTCTTTCAGATCAGGGAGCTTGTAAGAGGCGGACTATCGCAATAACTCACTTGAAATATGGGAATAGAATGAGTGAATAGGGTGAATAGAAATCGATTGACTCCGCTCTTGGGGAGTTTAGTGAAATTCATCTTCTCATCATCCCGTGGCGTGCCGTAACCCGCAGCTTTCTGTCCTTTCTCATGATTCCATGGGTTACTTTGGTACGTATTGTCCTTATTGTGGGTATAATATACAATGAGGACTGGTTCTGAGTGGATGGGGAATTAATATCACTGTTACTATTATATGTAGGATAACTATCGAAAGCCAATGGTCCTTTGTCATGGATCGTTCTCAGGAAAACTATCTTTTGTCAGGAGGAATGGGGTCTGGCTGTGGCAGATCGTATGTTGATTTGTTCTTTTCAGTCTGAAGGAGGTCTTGATTTGAATAATAGTGGATAATGAGGGATGACGGTGAACGTCAGGGTATGGCTGGAAATACTCAGTCTGTTCTCATTTTGTCTCCTAAACACACACACACACACACACACACACACACACACACACACACACACACACACACACACACACACACACACAAAGACATATATACATCAAAGTACCATACACGTAACTTGAACACACCTTTACCAGGTGAATCGTTCCACATATCTTCAACAGTCGTAACATCGCATGGAAGACGCCTTGCAGATATTTAGATACTGTTAAAAGTAGTCTGTTCTACTTAAACGCTGTCAGTAGCAGTCAGAAAATGAGTGTGACGGTGTTATACAGAGCACATATTGTTGATTGTATGAGAAACTAGGACAGCAAGCACACAAACTGAGTCACAGTTGATGGCTGTAGACTAGTGGTTTATGAGCAAAATGTTAAGAATGCCATTGTTGGACCACATCACACACACACAAACAATCAAATGAGGGTGCTTCTTACAGGAAAACGAAAAACACAGAACATATATACAGTGAAAACTGCTTGAGGCGATCTCAGATGTGGGATGAATTTCTGTTGGGAAGAACAATATTGTATTGTACGTTGTAAATGCATTACTATATGCTTGAACTCTAAAGAATTTCTTATAAGAAGAACTATTTTTTGGGTCCTAGATTATCAAGTCTGCACTGTATATTATTATTATTTTTTTATGTTACATATCCCTACCAGGACGTTGCAGTTAACACCAGCATTTTTCAGCTACTGTTGATGTACTAGGCAAGTTGTACGTTCAGTAGTTTGCCATTGCTTTCTGAACGACTGGCTCTCGTACCCCCGTAAGTTACCAGCGCGGTGCGAACCGCTGCCGATTCTCGCAGCTGATGTTTTTCGCACGTGGCTATACGGGATTACGAACAATGTCGTTAACACCTTGGCCAGGGAGACCGGCAAGAATATAAATCGGCTGTATATTATATTTAAATAATATTTATAACATGTGAGATTCTGTTATGCACACACAGTGAAATCCTATCCAGTGCAATTAAGCGTGTGCACTGTGCAGAGACTCTCCGTGTGTACTCTAAGGAGTGAGACGTCAGCACATGTGGAGATATCCGTGTGCAATGAAATGATTCCAGAACAATTTTGACGGAACTTATGTAAAGAACTAACCACAAATTTCATTACAAGCAGAAAGTGCCTTCATCTGACGTTAGTTCGTTGTTTTTAGTTGTTCACTTGTGAAAGTATTAAATCACATATGGTCTGTTTAAATGTTCACAAACTTGTCACAGTTAGCATTTGGTACTTTATCACTTAAATCTCAAGAAACAACAGACTACATATGACCATTAATCTTTGAGAAATAAAGAAGTTTAGCCCAGTGCCATGGCTTGAGCTGTGGGAAAAATCTGGCGTCACCACGCCAGCTACGGGTCAGTCATGATGAATGGCAGCGCAAGCGGAGCGGTTGCTAGGAACGCCTCTCTCACACGCAATCATCTCTTATTATTCGCTGCTCATGTCATTGCACTGGCGGTTTCAAAAGTGAAATATACTTGTCAATTAGTCTCTCTTTATTACCTGCCTATCTATTTGATTACAACCTACTGACATCTACCTATCTATCTATCAACATAGCTACCTACCTATCTATCTACCTACTTGCCTATCTATCTATCTGTCTGTCGGTCGGTAGGTCGGTCGGTCGCCCGTCCTTCCGTCCGTCTGCCGGCTGGCCGGCGGGCCCGCCCGCCCGTACGTCCGTCCGTCTGTCTGTCTGTCTGTCCTCCATCTGTTCATCCATCAATCCATGCAGCCGTCATCCCCCCCCCCCCCGTCTGTCCGCCTATCCCTCTGTTCGTCCGTCCGTCTATCTCTCTATCCGTCCATATATCTCTTTGGCCGTCCGTCTATCTCACTGTCCGTCCGTCTATCTCTCTGTCTGTCCCTTCGTCTATCTCTCTGTCCATCCGTCTATCTCCCTGTCCGTCCGTTCGTCCGTCAGTCTATCTCTCTGCCTTTCCGTTCGTCTGTCTCGCTGTCCTTCCGTCCGTCCGTCTAATTCTCTGTCCTTTATTCTATCTCTCTGTCCGTCCGTCCGACCACCCATCTCTCTGTCCGTCTGTCCATCTATGTCTCGTTCTTTCCGTCCATCTAACTCACTGTCCGTCCGTCCGTCCGTCTATCTTTCTATCCGTTCGTCTATCTCTCTGTCTGTCCGTTCGTCTATCTCTCTGTCGGTCCGCCCGTCTATCTCTCTGTCGGTCCGCCCGTCTATCTCTCTGTCCGCACCAGACAGCTAGCTAACCACTTATCGTCAATGTCTCACCGAGCACGAGCTCCCAACTCCAGCGAAGTCCTCCAGAGGTCTCCGAGAAGTCTGCGCCTCAGAACCGAATGAGGAAGTCTTACTACAAACCTACGATCTTCTGACTTCAAGGCAGACGGCGTACCACTTGGCCTGGGAGAACCAGCACCCTCTCTCCCACCACCCACACATCTCATTAGTATCCAGCCTTTATCTTCACGGCGGACTCATGCACAGTTCTTCCAACCCATATCCTAATGTTGTCTACCCGATCACATGCAAGTTATAGTTAAGTTGAGCAAAGAACCGACATCACTGCACTCAGGACATTCTCTTGCGCTCCGTCCCCTCGTTCAATAGCAAGCGAAGAGTCATATTAATAATCTTTTTTACCGCTATCTGATTGAAAGTTCTCCTTGTCTTCACTCTCAGTTTTGAGATTCTTCCAGAACCCCTGCCGATCCCCCCACAATATCATCCCCCTCTCTCCCCTCCCCCTCCCCCCGTTCCTTCTCCACCTGGTGCCACAGGTGATTGACGACCTCGACAACCTCTCCCTTGTACATAGGTAATCTACCACCAAGAGGAGCATTCCTTGTCAGAATATCAGCCTGTTGATTCCCCCGTACTCCCACATGGCCACGGCAAAGCATCCATACAATTCTCACAATCTATGGTCTCTGAAGCGAGGATACTGCAAATTGTAAAGTAGTTCGTTGTTTATATGACCACTAAACAGATTGCTAGAATTCACAAACTACAAATAGGTGACCCAAGTAATACGTGCTTGAAAATAATGTTGGCCCCAAATTCCGGCCTGCCGTTAGTGAAGAATCCATACATAATTTCGGTGGAACATTTTCCGACAGTCGTCGTAAGTAAACCGTCGCAGACATCCAGCGCGTGACGTTAACAGCGATTAAGCAGGCCTTGTCCGGGACTGGCTGTCTCACACCACAGATATAATCAGTCAACCATCAACTGGTCTATGAAGAGCTTGGCAAGCACGAGTTTGGGTCTATACTCCACCAGGAGTTCTCAATGGCTGAAAAAGAAGAAGAAGGAGGAGGAGGAGGAGGAGGAGGAGGAGGAGGAGGAGGAGGAGGAGGAGGAGACGAAGAAGAAGAAGAAGAAGAAGAAGAAGAAGAAGAAGAAGAAGAAGAAGAAGAAGAAGAAGAAGAAGAAGAAGAAGAAGAAGAAGAAACGACGACGACAACGACGACGACGAAGAAGAAGAAGAAGAAGAAGAAGAAGAAGAAGAAGAAGAAGAAGAAGAAGAAGAAGAAGAAGAAGAAGAAGAAGAAGAAGAAGAAGAAGAAGAAGAAGAAGAAGAAGAAGAAGAAGAAGAAGAAGAAGAAGAAGGAGGAGGAGGAGACGAAGAAGAAGAAGAAGAAGAAGAAGAAGAAGAAGAAGAAGAAGAAGAAGAAGAAGAAGAAGAAGAAGAAGAAGAAGAAGAAGAAGAAGAAGGAGGAGGAGGAGGAGGAGGAGACGAAGAAGAAGAAGAAGAAGAAGAAGAAGAAGAAGAAGAAGAAGAAGAAGAAGAAGAAGAAGAAGAAGAAGAAGAAGAAGAAGAAGAAGAAGAGGAGGAGGAGGAGACGAAGAAGAAGAAGAAGAAGAAGAAGAAGAAGAAGAAGAAGAAGAAGAAGAAGAAGAAGAAGAAGAAGAAGAAGAAGAAGAAGAAGAAGAAGAAGAAGAAGAAGAAGAAGAAGAAGAAGAAGAAGGAGGGAGGAGGAGGAGGAGGAGGAGGAGGAGGAGGAGGAGGAGGAGGAGGAGACGAAGAAGAAGAAGAAGGGGGAGAAGAAGAAGAAGGAGGAGGAGGAGGAGGAGGAGGAGACGAAGAAGAAGAAGAAGAAGAAGAAGAAGAAGAAGAAGAAGAAGAAGAAGAAGAAGAAGAAGAAGAAGAAGAAGAAGAAGAAGAAGAAGAAGAAGAAGAAGAAAGAAGAAGAAAACGACGACGACGACGAAGAAGAAGAAGAAAGAAGAAGTAGAAGAAGAAGAAGAAGAAGAGGAAGAAGAAGAAGAGGAAGAAGAAGAAGAAGAAGAAGAAGAGGAAGAAGAAGAAGAAGAAGAAGAAGAAGAAGAAGAAGAAGAAGAAGAAGAAGAAGAAGAAGAAGAAGAAGAAGAAGAAGAAACAAAAAACAAACAAACAATTAATCAAATAGGAGACAGAAATAGGACAAAAACAAATAGGAGACATAGTGCAAACTGAGTTATGCAGAAACGTGACCTCTCAGAAAGGGGATTTCATTAGAGAAACGGGCAGGAACAGAATGTGGCACATACTAATTAACTTGTACTATTAGTTAAGTCAGTTTACTACTGAATTAATCCCAATTTGTAGTATTAGTTTAGTTTAGTCCAGTGGTTCTCAACCATTTTTGGCCCGTGCCACCCTTCACCATATTTTCAGAACGTCATTCCCCACCCCCCTTTTTGTGTTTCCTACCTAAAAAATTTGGCACGTGCCCACCTTCACCACATTTTCAGAACGTTATTCCCCCCTTTCGTATTTCCTACCTAAACATCCCGCCCCGTCCCTACACAGTAAACGTTATAATGGAAGCTAAATTTAATAGCACATACTAAAACAAGTCTAGACGTCCACATAAAGCATGATTTGTTGGTCTACTTACTTTATGAAATGAATTTTAGAAGGGTGGGACGTACAGAACCGTACAGTATGAAGGAGAAAACAATATCAAGTAATCGGTTCTTGTATTAGCGCGATCTTGAAATAATCTTAATTTCCCCCCACCCCTGGAAACCCTAAAATTCCCCCCTGTGGGGGGGGGGGGGGAAGAATTCCCCACCGGTTGAGAATCACTAGTTTAGTCGATAGATCAACATCACGGCACACGAGTGCAACCCATAAGTGCTCCGTTCTCCTCCTAACTCAAACCTGAAATTGTAGTATTAGTGAAGTCAGTTGTAAAGCTGTAGTATTAGTAAATTCGGTAGTAAAGATGTAATATTAGTAAAGTCAGTAGTAAAGATGTAATATTAGTGCAGTTAGTAGTAAAGCTGTATGTAGTATTAATAAGAATTAATAAGAAAGTTATTATGCCTTTTTAAAGCACAAACTATCGTCTGTCAAGACGGCAAGGTGCCAATGATGATGATGGAGTATTAATAATCATTCAATCGGTGCCGTCTCCGCAATGAAGATCGGCTGTAATGGATCTCCAACACTGTCTCTCGCCTTGACTGTACATTCTGTCAGGCTGATGTTCGTCCATCTCTTGATGTTATCTTCAAACTTGTATCGTTGTCTACCTCTTGCTCGCTTGCCCTCAACCTTCCCCTCCAGTATGGTTTTTATAAGAGTATCATGCCTTTTAACGTGGCCAAAATATTTCACTTATCTCCTCTTTATTTCTTTCATAAACTCTCTCTTCATTCCCAGTTTTTCTAGGACCTCTGCATTTGATTGTTTTTGTTTCTATGAAATACGACCTATTCGTCTGTATATCCACATCTCCAGGGCTTCTATGCGACTTTCTAGTTGCTTGTTCAATGTCCAGGAATCCGCGCCATACAGTAGCGTTGAATATTCGTAGCATTTGACAATTCTCATTTTTAATGCGTTATTAATCTCTCTAGATGTTAATACTGATTTCATACCGTTGAAAGCATTTTTGGCCATTCCTATTCTCTTTTTGATTTCCATTTTACTTCTGCCATCATTTGTTATTATATGTCCAAGAGAAGAGAAACTTGTTACTTGTTCTAGTATCTGCCCGTTTGCTGTGATGTTCATTGATGACCTTTCCTTTTCACTGCTAATTATCATAGTTTTTGTTTTTTGGATGTTAATACCTAAGCCACATTCTGCACTGTGCCTGTTTACTTCTTCCACTAGGTCTTGCAACTCTTGCTCACTTTCTGCTAGTAACACAGTATCGTCAGCATATTTAAGATTGTTTATGATTTTTCCATTGATGTTGAGTCCAGGCCTTTCAACTTGTTTTAATAAAGCCACTAGTAACGCTTCTTCTTTGTGTCTTCGTTATTCAAATATAGACATTCCCCGAAAATAAGCAACTCGTGCACTCGAGCTGTAATATTAGTAAAGCCAGTAGTAAAGCTGTAGTATTAGTAAAGCCAGTAGTAAAGGACCGTTTTATACGACTTCAGATTCGAAATATTTCAGGCGATAAATCATCGTACAATCTATGGTTTGTGCCTTCGTTAGTCAAATATAAGACATCCTCCGAAAATAAGCAACTCGTGCAGTTTTTAAACTAAAATTATTATAAGACCCGGTCTTATTTTCGGGGAATAACAGTTAGAAAAGGCCAAAACAACCAAATCTTCACCAAGCGACGAATAAGATATATTGATCTTAGCCGGAAAAGATGCGCAGCCCTGCTAGATTTGCGTGGAAAATAACCAAAAAACAACCAAAAAAAAAACAAATACAAATAGGAATCAAAATAAGTCGTCCGATTATAACAATTCGATTGTTTAACGGGGTCAAATTCATGTTCCGAAGAAACGAGATTGTAGAACTGAGAAGAAGACGGCCAGTGACACACCTAATGTTTACAACAGATCATTTGTCAGTTATGCTGACTTAGCATCATCTTCATCGCGTATCAGGCTTTGCGGCCGCTCTCACCGCGGCGCTCGGCACAGTTTATCCATATCTTGCCATGTCTCCCGCCCCATGCACCCTCATTCCTAAAGTGTCTCCGGTGCCCTGTGTTCTTTTTCGTGCTCGTCGATCGTTTTCCACAATCCTACACCCCATCACTATTCTTTCCAAGCCAATGAGCCTAATATGGCTATAGTACTTGTATTTTACTTTCTTAGATGACATTATACTGTTTATGATTCAGATTTCTTCGATATTCAGATCTTGTAGAATTTCAATATTTTTTTTTCTCTTTATCCTGGGTATTCTAAGAATTCGTCCGTAACATTTAATCTGAAAAGACGCAATTTACTTGTCTAGTCATCTATTTTGTCACTGAAAAGATGCATGTATAAAACCAAATCACTGTAACGTAATTGCTGGCGTTCGACTATATATTCTATACTGTGTAATCTCTATTACTATAGCCAGCTTGAGTTTGACGTCGTTTGAACAGTTCATATTGCTCTCATACTGGCCTATGGAATACTGAAAAACTAAACACAGACAAAAGAAAATCACATTATGCAAAGGCAGCAATTAATTTCATATCTGAGAAGAGAAAAAAATAAAAAGGTGATGCCATTAACATCGATCGTTACTAAGAAATTGCAAAGTTATTGGAAACGTTCTCTGTGCTGGTAGAATCACGGGTGGATAGCATATGTTCAAAACCACAGTAATGGAATCTGTAGTAACAAGTACAATCAAGAAGATTATGCTATACTATGTAAAGTTATATAATTTAATTAAATATAATAAAAAGATTTACGCATCTGGGACAGAAACCTGTGAAACAGGTGCAATCAAGAAGATGGTGGCGATACGGTGTAATACTGTATAATTAAAATAAATCTAATATAAAGAAGTCTCCCTGGCCTAGGCGTTAATGTCTTTCTCCGTAATCCCGTATATTCGCGTGAGTAACGTAACCTGCGCGAGAATCGGTAGTGGTTCGCGCCGCGTTGGTAACTTACGGGGTATGTGAGCCGGTCGCCAGAAAGCAACGGCAAATTACTGAGCGTAATCTTACCTAGTACATCAACAGCAGCTGGAAAATGCTGATGTTGACTGCAACGTCCTATAAGATATATGCACAATTAAAACAAAAAAAAGAACGCATCTAAGAGAGAAACCTGACGAACCTGATTCAGGTAGATTGTACATGACTATCAACAAAGTCTTTTATAAATGTTGCATGAAACCAGCACAGATGGGACATATATATATATATATATATATATATATATATATATATATATATATATATATGTGTGTGTGTGTGTGTGTGTGTGTGTGTGTGTGTGTGTGTGTGTGTGTGTGTGTGTGTGTGTGTTGCGTATCCCTTACGGGACGTTGCAGTCAACACCAGCATTTTTCAGCTGCTGTTGATGTACTAGGCAAGTGTTACGTTCAGTAGTTTGCCATTGATTTCTGAACGACCGGCTCCCATACCAGCACGTTATAACACAACGAGACACGGTCTGCTGCACAAATCGGTCGCAGCTGAGCTTCGAACGCCTGGTACCCGGCTCACGAACCGCGTTCGCAAGCCTTTAGCCACGGGGCCGGCAATATATATTAGTGCGGAAATGCACCAGTATATACGAAGGTGAATTTTCCGAGAGGACAGCAATCCAACGAAATTTTGTACACGGGTGATCTTTCAACGGTTACCGCGAGACAATACTCAGAAAGATTGAGCCCCTTGGAGAGTGACAGCTGGAGGCCAGCATGTAAATACTCTGGGATATGCCGATAACACAGTTGTAATATTAAAGCCCAGAAGTAATCTGTGTAGGTGGTTGAGGTCATGGGAAGTTCGGGTTAACTTTAAAACGTGAGTAAAACTGCATGTATGTAGGCTTCAAGCGTGCACACATGCTAATATGTTTTACGTAAAATTAAAATGTAAAATACATGCAAGTTAATCGTTTCAAATATCTTTATTGAACTAAAGAGAATAATCGCATTACCCAAATAAGCTACATAATAAAAACAGACGTGTCATCACAACAGGCAAACAAATAGGACAGAAAAACATCAACAAAGAAGACAGGTTCAATATTAAAGTGTTAAGGGGTTCCCCCCCCCCCCTCCCTCGAAAAAAAAAAGATGAGAGATTTTACAAAGGGATTCAAGCTCGATATGAAACAGGCAGACACGAGTGGAAGGTCTAGTTTCCGGAGACTTACAGCGGCAAAGCTGAAGTTGATTACAAATCCTTGTGTTTGCATCCACCGAGATTCAAGCAGCTTTATGCAATCATAGGTCATTGGGTTCTTGACTAGAGGCCCAGACGGCAAGATGAGACACTAACTATGTCGGTTATGTGGGTATTTGGGGTTTTAGATTTATCTTTTGTTTCATCAGTTTTCATCAATACTATATTACTTTGATTAGAGCCTATAATCTCTTGGTGCCAGCAACATTGGCTTGTGTTACTCAGTGGCTAATCTACTCCTGATATGGAAGTGCGTTGATGTTTACACTTCTTCTTTTCGCTTTACCTCGCAGAGTTAGATTATAAACAGAGTTCTGAGGCGGGGGGAGGGGGGGGGGGGTGGAGAGGAGGGGGCTCTGATATGCACCTCATAACCAGTGGTCTTTCTTGCCTCAGCTATTTATCTTTTCTAGGTATATTCTTTTTGCTGTGTTCCAAACGTTGGAGCAACATTGTCTATTGACTGACTGTAGATAAACTATATGGCCAAAAACTATTCGACCCGCTGTCTTACGAAGAAGTCGAACATTGACGTGCCAACATGTTTCCTAATATAGTTATTTCTAATAATGTCTCAATTTGTAACGTTAGGCATCGTGGACAGGCATCTGGTATCTATTGCAAATACTGTATCCCTTCGTGTTGTAGTCTACTTTAACAGGCCAAAACTGATGAGTCAGTTTGGCGCTGTTTCAGAGAGTATACACATCTCCGTTCCATGTCTGCCAACGCAAGCATCTTCAGAGCATTGAGTTCAAGCCTAACCTTTTAATACCACATCTCTCATATAGTCCCTGAAAGACACACTGCTGACAAATGCCACTCCGTAATATTTCATTATATTTTCCTCTCTTAATTAGAATGGCATTGATAATAATACCCTGGATCTCATCCTTAAAATGTTTATTCTTGAAAGAGCACCACAGTTGCCTTGTCAGGGCTGACAACAGAACCCGACCCGTGCACAATTTACTCAGTATCTCCATCGAAACCTGCATTCTCAAGACATTTCCACGTTTTTCTCCCCTATCAGTAAACATCCATATCGAATGTAAATATCTAAATAGTTCAATACCTACTGGTGTCAGCTTTGAAATGCACCGATGAGGAGGCAGAACCCAGCGACAGCTTAGTTACAATATTGCAGGATTCTGAGCTTCACGATCACAAGCGCCATGTGATCTTAGACTCAACATCTTAGACCCACTGCAATCCAGGTGCAACATCACGTCAGACCAGACATAAGTCATCAGCTTTCACATCAAGAAGGTATTTTTAATTCCCGTGGTTTTCTGTCTGTCTGTCTGTCTGTCTGTCTGTCTGTCTGTCTGTACGTACGTACGTACGTAGGTAGATAGGTAGGTAGGTAGGTATGTATGTATGTGTGTGTGTGTGTGTGAATGTGTATGTATGTATGTATGTATGTATGTATGTATGTATGTATGTATGTATGTATGTATGTATGTATGTATGCATGCATGTGTGTATGTATGTATGTACGTATGTACGTATGTACGTATGTACGTATGTACGTACGTACGTACGTACGTAGGTAGGTAGGTAGGTAGGTAGGTAGGTAGGTAGGTAGGTATGTATGTATGTAAGTATGTATCATACCGGCACAACCGGAAATCGGTGCCGGCGTAACTAAAAGCTATAGTGTAGGATGTCCTCCGACTCGGCCGGTCAAGACGAATCTAATGGGAATTTCCGCGGTCGGATCGACGGGCATTTGAGCGATCCCGCGTGTGTCGAAGTTCACATCTTTTGGCGGGGCGACTGCTGGTCTTTTCTTTGCCTTCCTCATACACTTTATGTTCAAGGTCTATTTAAGGAAATACCAACCTAATCTACAATGGGGTCCTGTGAGGAGAACAACGGGGTGGGGAAAGAGGGAGAAATTATGCTACCGACATGTCTGATGGTTGCAGGGGAGATGAATTGGGGAAAGCAGGGCCACATGGGAAGAGCTGAAAGGGGGTTTTGCCAACGGCCCTCCTTCAGGGACATCTTGCCTATGGGTACTGTAGACCCTCTAACCCTGTATGTCATTAGAAGACTTCCACTGGGGAACTGGGGTGGGGGGCAGACACTCATGACTAGTCACCGTGGGTTCACTCTATCCCCAGCCTAGAGAAACAGATGATCTATTCCGCTACTTGTCAGACCCCAGACATTATTCTTTCTCTGACCCTGAGGCATGGCCTGTAATTGAACCACCACCCATCTTAGGGAGGTTATTCACTCTCTGAGTACCATGAGGATGTCTATCCTCATGTGGTGGGTCATGATCATGTGATTCTCACAGAAGGTTGTCTGTGTCATTTATTTCCCAGATCTACCTTCCGGAGAGGAGTGATGGACAGTCAGTAAAACCATCACACTGTGTCAGCATCAGCAGTCTGGACAGACCAACTAACACCCGGTCAGTCATATATGCCCTCAGGGCAGATCCAGGATAAGTCATCCACCATTCAGAACGAAGGCTGCTGGGCGGGTATGGTTTGTGTAATAGTCCAGCTGTGCCACACTTAGTACCTACCCGACTACCCAACAACTATGTGATATATCAAGTAACACCTGTTTCACCCGAACTTTGGTTTTTGATGGTGACTCTTAGTCTAATGGAACTCTGGCTATGAACTAGGAACTTCTCTGAACTTTAATTGAGAAACTGTGTTACTATAGTTATACCTCTTATAGAGGCACTTACATGATGGGATGTGACTGGAAATTCAGAGTATCATCTGGACAAATGCTCTGGTTTTCCACTGTCATTAGCCTGATCTGATGTCAACTCGAAGGAGGTGCTATCTGGTGAAAGACTGAGGACCTGCTACGAGAGACACGAGCTAAGTGCCATACCTATGTGGTGTGATACGTTGACATTCGTACAGTGATGACCTTCTTCGTGTGGCTGCCTCAACTAACTTATCTGGTAGCAATTAGCACACCAGACAGATCTGCACTACAACCATATTTTCTTCACTCTTTTGTACAATACACTTTTATTGTTGAGTTTGTAAATACCGGAGTTGCATCATTTGTTCAGGACGTTGTTTGAAAGGGTAACATCCCTTGGTCGGTTGTGAGAGAGATAGGTATCCGAAGACTGGTGGGGTCACAGACTGAAAGTGTCCCAGTCCCAGATCTGAAGTCATCCCGAGATTTATACATATACATATACATATATAAATAAATATAGAGATATATGTATGAATAGATATTCATAAATAAATGCGATAGCCTGTTCCCTTCACCCCAGGGAAGATGTATGACATTAATTTGGGGGCTCGTCCGGGATGGTAATGATTCAGCTCTGGTGATTATTGATAGGACACAACATTCCTAATATCTCTACGTAAATCTGCGTAGGTCTTTGGTCCTATTTCCAGTCTTGACACTGATAGTTTAGCTTGTGGCGTGCTGTGTTGTGTGTATAGATAAGAACTGTGTTTTGATTATTTATCTATTGCATTATTGATTGTGAATTTACACAACTCACACCCGCACTTGCTATGGCAACTCTCAAACTCGATATGGCAGAACTGCGGGCAAGAGGTGAAGGAATGGGCCTGACAAGTCCTGCATTATCAGAGTACATACAAGGGGTGGCGAGAGATTGCCGTCAGGCGGAAAGAGAAGATCGGAAGACAGAGTTGAAATTAAAGAGGATGGAGTTGGAACCTAAACGAATAGAGGCTGAGCAAGCCACTAAAAAAATACAACTCGAAGCTGAGCAGGCTGCTAAGAGACTCGAAGCTGAGCAGGCTGCTAAGAGACTCGAAGCTGAGCAAGCAGCTAAGAGATTAGAAGCTCAACAGGAGGCTCGGAAAAGAGAGCATGAGTACCAAATGCGGGAACTCGAGCTCAGGGCGCAGTCTAATAGAGAAACTGAGGGAGCAGTGGGATGTTCCTCTCTCCCTGGTTCACCTATCTTGGGTAGACATGGTTACCATGCCATCAAGTTTCCTCTAGCTATTTATGAAGAAGACAAGGAAAAGATAGACCAGTACTTACAGAAATTCGAGGCAATGTCTGTCGCTGTGGGTCTTGATAAGAACAGATGGTGTCTTAAGTTGTCTCAGGGATTACGCGGAACGCCGTTCGAGGTTTACTCGCGTTTGGCGCCGGAACACGTGAACAACTACGACGAGTTGAAGACCGCGTTACTCAAACGTTTTGAAGTCACGTCACACACTTACCGGAAGAAGTTTTGATCCGCTAAACGAGAGCCGGGTGAGCTGTTCACCACCTACAGTCTGCGTCTGAAATCCTACCTCCATAAATGGATGGATTTCGCTGGGTTCGCTCAGGACTATGAAAGTCTCGAAGAACTCATGATAGTAGACCAGATGCGTAAACATATGTCGAAACCTCTTAAGACCTTTTTGGAAGAACAAGGGGCGGAACGTGTGGACGTCGTAGCTAAGCTATCCGAACGATTCGTCGAAGTTCATGGAGAGGCTAGTGAAACCCATCCCCAAAATCCCAAAAGTCAGGACAAGACAGACAAAAAAGAAAACTAAAAACTCTCAATCACGGAAGGTAGAATCTAATGAAAAATCCACTGACAAGAGTCCGGAGGAGTCGAAGGAGGGGAGTCAGAACCCACAGCAGTCTTCCCCGAAAAAAACTCTGGAAGAGAAGATGGTGCAATTACTGCAGGTCGAATACGCACAATACCAAAGACGGCAGATCAAAGCAGAAAGACTCCCACTTCGCGGCCTGCCTAATGGAACCATAAGTGGAGTCCACCGAAAAGCTCGAAGCCGGGGAAGAGACTCCAGACCAAGATAGGCCCCCTGTAGATGAACTGATAGAAGTTAACGGCCAACAAGTTGAGTGTCTTTATGACACTGGACTGGACGGGGAGGCAGTTATTTCCGCCAATCTGGTACACCCAGAACAACTCACAGGGGAGACCATGGAGATACAGTCTGCGATGAAGAGTGCTGTGGTCATGAAGCTACCAATCGCCCAAGTAGAGATTTGGGCAAGATATGTCACCGGCGCAATCAAGGCCGCTGTATTGACCGATCCCATTTCCCCATCATACTTGGTTTCCGGTATGTCTTTCTGGGAATGCTCAGGGAGCCAATCCATATGGGAGCAATTCAGACTCGATCTCAGACGAGAACGGATCAGGCAGAAGCAATTGTCACTAACCCACTGCCGGGGGAGTTGCGAACTGCCCAGAGTGAGGATGCAACCTTACGTCCTTGCTACAAGAAGCTGCAGAGAAGTGCTGATCCACCAAAACGGGGGCAGTACTACATGAAGATTAGGATACTCTACAAAAGAGCCGGAAGGGGAGACAACTCACATGGTCAGTTGGTGGTCCCGAAGGTCTACCGTTCCCAAATTCTTCATATGGGGCATACCATCTCATTTAGTGGACATATGGGTATTACCGCCACCATGCAGCGAATTTCCTACCATTACTATTATCCAGGAATGACCGACGATGTGCGTCGGAATGTGAAGTCATACCCCGAGTGCCAAAGGGTGGCACCGAAACACTGGACACCGCCGGTGGTCTTGGGTGAAATGCCCATAATGAACTCTCTTTTCGAGAGGGTGGCCATCGACATCGTGGGTCCTCTTCCTAGGACTAAGAAGAGGAACATGTACATCCTCACAATAGTGGATTGCTGTACGATGTGGGCTGAGGCCATACCACTGACCACCATTGAGTCGAAACGAGTGGCTGACGCACTGATGGAGGCCTTTCCAGATTAGGCTTCCCTAATCAGATTCTGACCGACAATGGGTCCCAGTTTTGTGGGAAACTCATGGAGGAGGTATTTAGGGTATTCCACTCCAACCACATTCACACCAGCCCTTACCACCCTGAAGCCAATGGATAAGTTGAGCGATTCAACTGAACGTTGAAGACGATGCTCCGAAAACTTGCACAAGAAAAACCTGATAGGTGGGATGAATACATCCCAGCAGCCTATCGGCAAGTGCCTCATGGCTCGACAGGGCTACCACCAGCTATCTCTGCTGTTTGGTCGACCAATCAAGGGACCATTGGAGGCTTTGCTGAGGAGTTGGACCGAGGAGGGAACGTCAGAAGAAGTGATCTCCTCTTATAAATATGTGGAGGAGCTGAAAGAAAAGCTTCATACGGGCTGGGCTATGGCGACTCAGAACTTGCGGAAGCCCAGAAAAAGACATGCGGCGTACTACAACCACAGGTTTAAGGACAGATCTCTCGAGGTGGGGGACAAAGTCTTGTTGCTACTCCCAACGGGAACCAACAAACTGGAGATAGGATGGCAAGGACCATTTCTTGTGGAACGGGTGGTATCCAGAACCAACTATCAGATCCGGATCCGGGGAAAGTCAAAGATTTTCCATATTAATCTCCTGCGGAAGTACGAGGAGAGACCCGGTGTCAAAGCAGCCCACCTCATGGCGATGACAGTCGCCGTAGAGACTGAAACAGGACCCGACGAGGGCAGGGAGTATCCACTAGTGCACCAAGAAACCTATCGGGATGTGCAAGTGAACCCTGATCTGACTCCCCAAGAGAGAGAAAAGATAGCCCAAGTCTTGGAGTCCCATCAGCAGATACTGACTGATAAACCCGGCCGGACGGGGTTGGTCGAGTTTGATATGACCTTGACCACACAAGATCCTTTCCGCCAAAAGGTTTACCCAGTGCCATTCTCTAAAGAGAGGGCCCTGGAAGAGGAAATACAGAAACTGCTGAAGGATGACGTGATTGCGCCATCAACATCACCCTACAATGCGGGGGTGGTTTTGCTACGCAAACCAAGTGGAGAGCACCGGTTGTGTATAGAGTATCGACTCCAAAACAGTCACACCCAGTTTTAGGTGGAACTCTTACCGAATCCAACCCAGTTATTCGCTAGGCTCCACAAGGCTAGGTACTTCTCCAAAGTTGATCTGAGTAAGGGGTATTCTCAGATCCCAGTCAAACCGGAGGTCCGACCCCTGCTGGCTTTCAGTACTCATAGTGGGCACTACGAATTCAAGGTTATGCCCTTTGGACTCAGCAATGCGCCTAGTGTGTTTACTCGCATGATTAGGGCCATGTTTGATCCCTTACAGGATCCGTCCATTATTTCGTTCATGGATGATATACTGATCGCCAGTGACAACATGGATGACCACTTGAAGTGTTTAGATAGGATGTTTACTAGGCTCTGGTAGGTAGGACTCACTGCTCGCCCAATCAAGGGCATGGTTGGTTACCAGACACTTGAATTTCTCGGGCACACCATCAATCCAGGAAAAATTGTCCCGGAGGAAAAGAACCCCGAAAAGGTCCGACGTGCTCCAAGGCCAAAGTCGAAGAAGGATGTACGACTTCCTCTTGTTGTGTGGGTTTTACCAAAAGTTCATCCCACATTTCAACGAACTGGCGGCTCCGTTAACGGAAACCTTGAAAAAGGGATCCTCAGATCCAATTGTGTGGCCGCCCGATTGCGTGGGTGCCTACAGTCATTTGAAAGAGGACTTGGTAAGCAAACCTGTTTTACAACTCCCCGATCTGTCCAAACCCTTCGTGTTAAGAACGGATGTGAGTGGCATCGGAATTGGGGCAGCTTTGTTACAGGAGGGAAGGGAGGATGCGTTCGTGTTGCGGCCCGTGGCATACGCCAGTCGAAAACTTTTGCCAGCTGAAAGGAATTATTTGACCGTCGAAAAAGAATGTTTGTCACTTGTCTGGGCCGTGCAAAAATTCCAGCCCTATTTGTATGGGGTTCAGTTTCGTGTCCAGTCAGACAATCAACCCTTGATGTTCCTGACCACCTCCCAGAAGCTCAATGCACGTTTGATGCGTTGGTCGTTGTTGCTTCAGCCCTACCACTTTACAGTGGAGTACATTCCCGGCAAAGAGAATGTTGGAGCTGATTTTCTGTCTAGGCATCCAGTCCCCGAAGAGGAGGAGTAGATCTCCTGGATCGAACCTCCAGGAGGCAAGAGTCGACGCGGTCAACTCTCTTAAGAGGGAAAAAGCAGCGGCTGCAGCAGGATATAACAATATGAAATGGAAACAAATAGGTATTTTAAATTCCTGCGAAAAAAACAACGAACTAAACATTAACAAACGTTGCACATACCTTACAAGGAGATCCACGTGTCGCGAAATACAGGTGAAAAATCCGAAATCAGAAGCACTCAATAAATATAAAAATGAATAATAAAATAAGATAAAAAAAAACACACGAACGCATACAGTACGACACACAGACGTTTCGATTCTAAGAATCTTTGTCAATGACAACACAGATAGCTGACGACAAAAACACAAATACACGACCTATCACTTATAGTGCACAACCTGATAATTCCATGTGCGGCAGAAAATGTGTGAGGGGGCCTATGTCACAAAATGCGCCTGGAGGATGCGACCAGGAGATGCGGGATTGACCAGACACACGAGATCTCATGGCCTACAACAGCGTTCACGATTTTTAGCATCTTTTGTGATCAAAGGGAGCTAATCTCATTAATCCTTTACCCCTAAGTGAGTGGAGGATTACGCCCTTGGATTCCGGAAAGTTCTAGATGGGGATACCGGAAGTGAAGTTTTAATTGCGCAGTCGCAATAACCTGCCTAGAACAGAGAGAGAAGATCGAGTTCTGGCCGGCTGGTGAGAACTTCTGTGTGGCTACAATTCCCATGAAGAAATGGAGCCAATGTTTACTAAAGTTTAAAGACGTTGACATCAAGTCCATAGTTTGGACGAGGCTCCATACTTCGAACTGAATGTCAGAACGAAATGGTAAGAATGCTACAATTCTTGAATCGAAATACCCGATGTGCAGATTGCATGCCGTAGGTCAAGGGCGAGCCTGTAATTTTCCATAACGGAATAGCCTTGTTTACATGACCAACATTCCTGGCATGTTGCCAACAGTACACTGCCGAGACAGGACAAATAATGCACGACTTGTCCCGCCTGCCAAGAAAATAGTTGTGGGGGAGAAAATAGGATTGGCTTGACGGTGTTAACATTGATGGCACTACTGGGCCGCCTTTGAACTCAGACGTAGTCGGCAAAACCGGAAGTCGGTGACGGCGTAACTAAAAGCTATAGTGTAGGATGTCCTCCGACTCGGCCGGTCAAGACGAATCTCATAGGAATGTCTGCGGTCGGATCGACGGGCATCTGAGCGATCCCGCGTCTGTCGAAGTTCACATCTTGTGCGGGGTGACTGTTGGTCTTTTCTTTGCTTTCCTCTTACACTTTATGTTCAAGGTCTCCTTAAGGAAATACCAACCTAATCTACAATGGGTTCCTGTGAGGAGAACAACGGGGAGGGGAATGAGGGAGAAATGATGCTACCGACATGTCTGATGGTTGCAGTGGAGATGAATTGGGGAAAGCAGGGCCACCTGGGAAGAGATGGAAGGGGGTTTTGCCAACGGCCCTCCTTCAGGGCCATCTTGCCTATGGGTACTGTAGACCCTCTAACCCTGTATGTCATTAGAAGACTTCTACTTGGGAACTGGGGGGGGGGCAGACACTCATGACTAGTCACCGTGGGTTCACTCTATCCCCAGTCTAGGGAAACAGATGATCTATTCCGCTACTTGTCAGACCCCAGACCTTATTCTTTCTCTGACCCTGAGGCATGGCCTGCAATTGAACCACTACCCATCTTAGAGAGGTTATTCACTCTCTGAGTACCATGAGGATGTCTATCCCCATGTGGTGTCTCATGATCATGTGATTCTCACAGAAGGTTGCCTGTGTCATTTTTTTCCAGATTATACCTTCCGGGGAGGAGTGATGGACAGTCAGTAAAACCATCATACTGTGTCAGCATCAGCAGTCTGGACAGACCAACTAACGTGAGGTGATCCTACTGCACACCACCCGGTCAGTCATATATGCCCTCAGGGCAGATCCAGGATAAGTCATCCACCATTCAGAACGAAGGCTGCTGGGCGGGTATGGTTTGTGTAATAGTCCAGCTGTGCCACACTTAGTACCTACCCGACTACCAAACAACTATGTGATATATCAAGTAACACTTGTTTCACCCGAACTTTGGTTTTTGATGGTGACTCTTAGTCTAATGGAACTCTGGCTATGAACTAGGAACTTCTCTGAACTTTAATTGGGAAACTGTGTTACTATAGTTTTCCCTATTATAGAGGCACTTACATGATGGGATATGACTGGAAATTCAGAGTATCATCTGGACAAATGCTCTGGTTTTCCACTGTCATTAGCCTGATCTGATGTCAACTCGAAGGAGGTGCTATCTGGTGAAAGACTGAGGACCTGCTACGAGAGACACGAGCTAAGTGCCATACCTATGTGGTGTGATACGTTGACATTCGTACAGTGATGACCTTCTTCATGTGGCTGCCTCAACTAACTTTATCTGGTAGCAATTAGCACACCAGACAGATCTGCACTACAACCACATTTTCTTCACTCTTTTGTACAATACACTTTATGCGTGTATGCGTGTATGTGTGTGCGTGTGTGTGTCTGTCTGTCTGTCTCTCTGTCTGTGTCTGTGCGTGCGTGCATGCGTATTATGTATGTGTATTGTATGCATACCTAACTAACTGCCTACCTGCCTGTGTGCATGTGTGTCTGTCTGTCTTTCTGGCTGTCTGCCTGTACGTATGTATATGGTTATATGTTTAGATTTATTTGTGTTTCTGTGTATATATGTGTGTGTGTCTGTGTGTCTCTTTACCTGCCTGCCTGCCTGTTTCATTATGAAAAATAATTGTTTAGTGGGTGCTTATATAATTGATGTTGCAATGTTTTTGTGTTTTTGTTTGTCCACAAATGTAAATGTAACAACCATGACATATAATTGATGGGCGAAAGGTGAGTGGTTGAAAGGTCCGAATGTGAGATTAGTCTGGGTGTCCAATGCCGTTCGTTCGTTCATGTAATAGTAACTCTTGCATCCTTCATAGACATCATAAGCCAGAATTCGTGCATTTGTCATGGTGTCTTTTCTGGTCGATAACTCCCCAATTCTCTTGGGGAAGTCTATATCTTTCTAAGTGCCGTAGCCGTCACCATCTCCATAACCTGACCATGTGTATCTTGTACCGTGATGACCACATAGCCATTTGTCAAGTGTGGCCTTTATGCCCTTTAGGTAATAACATTGGATGACTATGCAGCCAGTCAGTGGGCATAGACGACGTTTCAGTTCTGTCGTTGAATATGTTCACCATTTACTCCTGTTATGAGTGCCTTGGGATTACTAATGTGGAAGTTCCAGCCCCCCTCCCCCTACCCCCATTCAATGATTTCCAAAGTCACATGGCTATGGACTATGTAATCATTCTTCATTAATTGTTTAAGCTGTCAGAGTCGGTGAGTGTCTACCCTGTGGTTCTCTGTCTGAAAGCATATGTTTCCCCCAGAGATGACCACTTACCACGGCGCCTACTGGGACTAAGAATTGCGTTTTCTACAGCGAGATGTGCTTCCCGTTCTATATATTGGTATGTTCCAAATCTCGGTTTCCAGTTCCATATCGCGGTATGTTTCCCATTCCATACTTCGGCATGTTTCCTGTTTCAAATTGAGGTGTATTTCCTATTCTTTACTCGGTGTTTCCCGTTCCACGCGTGGTGTGTTCCATGTTCCAGACCTGGACATGTTCGCCGTTCCACACAACAGAATGTTTTCCGTTCCATAACTCGATATGTTTCCCGTTCCATACTCGGCATGTTTCCAATTCCATACTCGGTATGTTTCCGATTTCACACCGATGTGTGTTTATTGTTCCATACTCGATGTTTTCCGCTCCACAAAAGGTGTGTTTCCGTTTCACACTACGTTATGTTTCCCGTTCCACTCCTCGATGGTTCCCGTTCCACACCTCGATATGTTTCCCGTTCCACACCTTGATAGACTTGCCGTTCCACATTTCGATATATTTCCCTTTCCACACCTCGGTGATTCCCGTTCCACACCTCGATATGTTCGCCGTTCCACACCTCGATATGTATGCCGTTCCTCACAAAGGTATGTTTGCCGTTCCACACAAAGTATGTTTGCCCTTCCACACAAAGGTATGTTTGCCGTTCCACACAACGTTAGGTTTCTCGTTCCACACCTCGATATGTTTGCCGTTCCACACAAGGAATGTTTGTCTTTCGACACAAAGATATGTTTGCCGTTCCACACAAAGGATGTTTGCCGCTCCACACAAAGATATGTTTGCCGTTCCACACAAAGGATGTTTGCCGTTCCACACAAAGGTGTGTTTGCCGTTCCACACAAAAGTATGTTTTCCGTTCCACACAAAAGTATATTTGCCGTTCCACACAAAGGTATGTTTGCCTTTCGACACAAAGATATGTTTGCCGTTCCACACAAAGGATGTTTGCCGCTCCACACAAAGATATGTTTGCCGTTCCACACAAAGGATGTTTGCTGCTCCACACAAAGGTATGTTTGCCGTTCCACACAAAAGTATGTTTTCTGTTCCACACAAAGGTATATTTGCCGTTCCACACAAAGGTATATGTTTGCCGTTCCACGCATTGGTGGGTTTCCCGTTCCACATCGTGGTGCGTTCCTGTTCCTGAACACGTTTCTTTTGTTCTGTTCCCCAGTGCGCTTTGTGTCTCGTCCTTTACCATGGGGCAACGAAGTTGGTAATTTTCCTGACACAACCTGTGAGATCATGGTGGCAATTCTCCTTCTATTGTTACTGTTCAGAGCACACACATACATGTATAACATTAAGCTGCTAACTGCGTCATAAGTCACCATGTCCATCCAACACACAATATAACTAGTGTGCTAGGCTTAATGAAAGGCACCAAGAACATTTAATAGAAGTGGTTCGAGTTGCGCTAGTGACTTATGAGAGTATGGAGCCGATCGCTCAGAAAGTCGTGGCGAGCTGATGAGCGTAATCTAGCCTAGGAACCAACATACAGCTGAAAGATGCTGGCATTGCCCGCAATATCCTGAAACAGGATGAAAACGCGGGGGAAGAAAAAGGGGGGGGGGGAAATTAAGATTATTTTAAGATCGCATTAATACTTGATACTGTTTTTCCCTTCATAATTTACGGTTCTGTACTTCTCGCCCTTCTAAAATTCGTTTTATAACGTAACTAGACCCACAAATCATGGTTTATGTAGATGCCTAGATGTGTTTTAGTATGTGTTATTAAATTTAGCTTCCATTTTTACGTATACGGTGAAGGAACCCGGGGGGGGGGGGTACATTTATAGGAAGGAACTACAAAAAACGGGGGGGGGGGGATTATATTCTGAACATATGGTGAAGGGGTGTATGGGGTAAAACAGGTTAAGAAACACTGGCCTAAACTATGTACCAGGAGTTGTCGTGGCAAGTAAAAGCGGCCGAGTGATATTGATCACATTAGCCATCCTGTGCCGATTGGTCTATAAGAATGCTGGGGTTGGCAACAAATACAAATTATGCATCATAGCATGTAAACTAGTTTTAATTCTACTATACGTTCATATTTCTTTCTTTCTTTCTTTCTGTCTGTCTTTCTTTCTTTCTGTCTGTCTTTCTTTCTTTATCTATGTCTTTCTTTCTTTATCTCTGTCTTTCTTTCTTTCTTGTGTGTTTTATCGCCTTGTAGACAACGTAATCCATTCCCATTAGACAAATGCACACACTGTTATAGAATGATGGAATTAAGCTCAGTTTGGCGCCAAAAACAGGGAATTAAATCCGGAAACCCATGGCGCCATGGGACAGTACCATCGATTGTGAGTGCAGACGCCTTACTGAACGCCTTTGCTTCTGCTGTTCTCCCCGGATGGAGCATACTCACATTGACAGATTCATTTTAGTTCACTGCACAACATGTAACTTTTACTGCTGGTAATTGCAATTCTATTATTATTAATACAATGCAAACCGCTAAAGTTGATCTCGGATGAGGCAAATTTCAGTTGTGAAAAACAATAGTGTATTAGTTAGTTAGTTAGTTAGTCGCAGTTCCAACTTCACAGCAACGGGTCATCCCCATTATGCTCCGTTCCTGTGCCAGTGAATATCACACAAAACGCTCCCCACTGCCCAATGTGAAAAGTGGAGAAGACAGGAGTCTTGACAAACAACAGCCCTCGCAGATACACTGTGCATAATGCCACCGCCAGAATGTCAACACAATAGTCCCCTACAAAACACCCAGTTCATTTCTGATGGAATCGGCAGTCATTTTCCCAACTGGATGTTTCCTAGATGTTCACCCACACAGTCCACGAAATGCAGTTCATCGTCGATGGCAGTGGCAGTCAACCAGAAGCCCAGCAGCCACGCATTTCTGCATAAGGCAAGAACCGGTCAACTCTGGGACATAGCCATCTGCCATCGCTCGGAACATGCAGTCACATTCCAAAAAACCTCGGGCAGATTCAAAAGCATTTCACACGAAACTCACAGCTCACAGTGTCGCGCCACGCACTCACTCAGTAGCAGGGCGACGGAACCATCAAGCCTCCTTAGTCGCCTCTTACGACATGCGTGGTAGGCTGCAGTGTTGCTATTGTATTGTACGTTGTAAATGAATTCTCCGTATCAGGTCTGCACTGTATTGTTATCGTATCACTCATGTCGCTCCAGCAGCTGCTAATGCTGCTGTTATTTGTGGCGTAGTTCCTACAACCACCTCTACTACATCAGCAATTAATACTTTTATTACAACAGCAACAATAACTACTACTACTACTACTACTACTACTACTACTACTACTACTACTACTACTACTACTACTACTACTACTACTGCTGCTGCTGCTGCTGCTGCTGCTGCTGCTGCTGCTGATGCTGCTGCTGCTGCTGCTGCTACTACTACTACTATTACTTTTAAAAAAAAAACTACAATTACTATTGATATTACCGTTACAATTACTACTATTATCGTTGCTGCTTCTTAAAAAAAAAGTCGATTAAAAGTCGACAGGGTCGACTTCATTGCACCGGTTTTGTTTTAAAAATCCTATGTGGCTCAGTTTCTTTCCGCAGTGCGGAAGGCGTCGCACGAAGCACGAACTCCGTAGCTCCAGCGACGAGCCTCAGGAGTCTCCGAAAAAATGCACTCGTGAACCAAAGGATTCGGCCCGGAATCAAACCCACAACCTTCGGAGCCCAAGTCAGACGACTTGACCAGTCGCTGCTGTTAATATTACAACTGTTATAACTTCAATTACTACTACTATTTCTGCTGTTGTTGCCTCTCCTGTTGTTGTTGCTGCTAATACTATTACTACTACTTCTGCTGAGTTTGTTGTCACTGCTGCTTTTGCTGTTGTTGCTGCTGCTGCTGCTACTACTACTACGGATTCTACTACAACTGCTGCTGCTAATATTAATGCTGCTGCTTCTACTGCCCTACTACTACTATTACTACTTAAACTACTACTACTACTACTACTACTACTACTACTACTACTACTACTACTACTACTACTACCACTACTACTACTACGACGACAACAACAACGACCACGACGACTCCTACTACTGCAGCTACTACTTCAACAACAAATACTACTATACACAATGTGAATATATTACATATATTTGTTGGCACTTAGTGGGAGATAAGTACACTTGGTAGCAAGTAGCTACCAGTAGAATTCCGTTTAGTACTATAAATGGTCTAATCATATTTTACTAATATGTTTTCTGTAATGAGCAGCCTTATGTCCATTTGCGTAGTGTCTCGTATTGTCAATAACAATGATATTGCTCGAACATAAACGAGTCATAAAGCAGACGAAAATAATGCAAAGAACAGCTGATTGTACAAAGAAAATTTACGTTCGTTACAATACCAAAGCAAGAAGAGACCCTGAATTTCAATACTGAGTGTGTGCGTGCGTGCACGCGCGCTTTATGTGTGTGTGTGTGTGTGTATAAGTGAGTGTGTGTGTTTGGGTGCCTTCTCCTTCCGTCTTGGCAGAGCGGGGTTTTATCTCAACGTGATAACCAATTGGCTTGTCCATTCTTAAGCTGTCCCCGCGAGAGTAAGTATGGGTCCACAAATAAACACTGTTGCAGACAGGACGTTACCATAGTAACATGTTCCCTTCTTCAGTAGCCAATGAGTTCTCTTGCTGATGGTATCAATGGCGGCTTGATAAGACGCACGTCCATATGTTCAGTTGTGCATTGATTGTCGTCGGGAACATCTGATCATTCCCGGTTGAATCAGCCTATTAAAAAGTGTATCTTCTGTGTGGCTCTGTTAACATTCAATTAGTTTGTGTCCTGAGCTTATCCGGCTCTCATATCTCTAGCTGACAGGCCTGATAAGATTCCAGAGGCATTATGCCGGTTAGAATAATGATACAAATCAGGATATCTGTCTGTCCGTACTATTATCCAAGCTAGTAAAGCTAGTACAAGTCACATAAGCGTATTATGTTCAATTCATATAAGAGTAATCTGTTCTACAAATAAACATGTATATTTCACAAGCCTATGTCAAAATTGCATTAACTATTCTGGATTCGCATCAATATGTCCTGAATTCAACGGGTTAAATACAGTCTCACCTGTGTGGATTTTGCATTACGCCTTCCGGCAGTTATTCTCATGCTAAATGCTCCGAGCTGTGAACTCGCTTTAATTAAACCAATACAGTCATTATTATAGTAGTTATCGGCTAAAAAGGCCCCTTGATTTCTAATCTAGGCTACTTTCTCACTTGCAGTGTCCACACTTGTGTTCTTATTAACTCTTTACCGTATTGTCCACTCACACCCCTACTTCTCATTTAACGTTTACTACAAAATATAGACTGGTAGGAATTTGACTCTTTTGGAATAGATTGAAATAGCATCATTATTGTATGTATTTCCGGCACGTTTATTCCTGAAGCTCTGGCGTACATTCTGCTGGGCTCTGAGATGCATTCTAGCTAGCTGGCATCCATCAGGGTTGCTATGCCGTTTCATGTGGCCGAATTACATTGTTGCTCTCATTAGCTTTTCCTTCAGGAACCCAAATTTTATATCGAATTATTCTCAACAGTCGGATTCATCTTCTTATCCTACCAAGAAACTCACGACAGACTTCTTAATACCTACATTTCAAGCCCCAGTCTCAGCCTCCATCTTTTCGTCCAGGTATCCTCTCCAGACAATAGTTGTGAATACATATAATGTTTTATTAACCACAGTTTTAGCTTTGTTTATTTTATTATTTTTTTTTTCATTTATTTATTTATTTATTAATCTTTTCTTCTTTTTGAATAAAAGTATTTGTGTCATTCTGTAGAGTTTGTACTTTGTCATTGGGACTCTTTTTATAATTATCTTCTCAAGTGTGCCAGCTTCTGTCAATGTTTCATCAATGAGATGTAACTTGATTCTTCTTCTCCCCCCTCTTCCTCTTTCCTCTTCCTCTTCTTCTTCTTCTTATTCTTCTTCTTCTCCTCCTCCTCCTCCTCCTTCTTCTTCTTCTTCTTCTTCTTCTTCTTCTTCTTCTTCTTCTTCTTCTTCTTCTTCTTCTGCTCCTCCTTCTTCTTCTTCTTCTTCTTCTTCTTCTTCTTCTTCTTCTTCTTCTTCTTCTTCTTCTTCTTCTTCTTCTTCTTCTTCTTCTTCTTCTTCTTCATTCTCCTCATCCCCCTCTTCCCATTCTTCCCTCCTCCTCCTCCTCCTCCTCCTCCTTCTTCTTCTTCTTCTTCTTCTTCTTCTTCTTCTTCTTCTTCTTCTTCTTCTTCTTCTTCTTCTTCTTCTTTTCCTTGTTTTTCTCCTCGTTCTCCTCTTCTTTCTCCTCATCCCCCTCTTCCCATTCTTCCCTCCTCCTCCTCCTCCTCCTCCTTCTTCTTCTTCTTCTTCTTCTTCTTCTTCTTCTTCTTCTTCTTCTTCTTCTTCTTCTTTTTCTTCTTCTTCTTCTTCTTCTCTTTTTCCTTGTTTTTCTCCTCGTTCTCCTCATCCTTCTCCTCATTCCCCTCTTCCCTCCTCCTCCTTCTCCTCCTCTTTCTACTCATTCTTTATCTCCTCCTTCCTACTCATCCCTCTTTTACTTCCTCCTCCCTCCTCCCCCGCTTCACCCCTTCCCTTTCTTCTTCTTCTTCTTCTTCTTCTTCTTCTTCTTCTTCTTGTTTGTTTGTCTTTGAGACTCCAACTAAAGTGTAGTTCCACAAATACACATGCCAAGTCCGTTACACAGACCAGTTCCTGATTAGTTGGATGTGTGCTGCTGTTGTCTACGGTGTGAGATGGCCAGTTCATAATTGGTTGGATGTGTGCTGGTGTGGTCTACGGTGTGAGATGGCCAGTTCATGATTAGTTGGATATGTGCTGCTGTGGTCTACGGGGTGAGATGGCCAGTTCATGATTGGTTGGATGTGTGCTGCTGCGGTCTACAGTGTGAGTTGTCCAGTTTGCTGTTGGTTAGATATGTGCTGCTGTGGTCTACGGTGTGAGATGACAGTTCATGATTGGTTGGATGTGTGCTGCTGTTGTCTACGGTGTGAGATGGCCAGTTCATGATTGGTTGGATGCATGCTGCTGTTGTCTACGGTGTGAGGTGGCCAGTTCATGATTGGTTGGATGCGTGCTACTGTTGTCTACGGTGTGAGATTACCAGATCGTGATTGGTTGGATGTGTGCTGCTGTGGTCTACGGTGGGAGATGGCCAGCTCATGATTGGTTGGATGTGTGCTGCCGTGGTCTACGGTGTGAGATGGCCAGCTCATGATTGGTTGGATGTGTGCTGGTTTGGTCTACGGTGTGAGATGGCCAGTATATAATTGGTTGGATGTGTGCTGCCGTGGTCTACGGTGTGAGATGGCCAGCTCATGATTGGTTGGATGTGTGCTGGTTTGGTCTACGGTGTGAGATGGCCAGTATATAATTGGTTGGATGTGTGCTGGTGTGGTCTACGGTGTGAGATGGTCAGCTCATGATTGGTTGGATGTGTGCTGGTGTTGTCTACGGTGTGAGATGGCCAGCTCATGATTGGTAGGATATGTGCTACTGTGGTCTACGGTGTGAGATGTAAAGGCGCGGGCCAATGTTCTAGTCGCTTGTTACTGCATGTAGCTGCGATCTACAGTGTTGCAGGTATTGATTTCCACTGTGGGGACCCGGTAATACACGAGCGATGTAGCTTGATACTGCCTTAGGCAATTTAGGCTCGTTGTTCATGCGAGTTAGGCTCATTGTTCATAATACGCCTTTGGCTGATAAGCGTTTTTTTTTTTTTATTGTCACTGGCAGATATACGGGAACTGACCTTACTTGGGTTGACACAGATGATCCCGCGACAGTGCTACAAGCAACTGGATTGACGTGGATATGCCTTAGGTTCATACCAGAATACGATAGGCGTTGCCAGTAGTGGGTTGTGCTCAATATTTAAATCTCAAATCCCGAAACAACCAAATAAATCAGTTTGATTATTGCTCGCTGGAATTTAGGCGGCCTGGTGTGCTTTGCCAGTGAGAAGTCCTGATCGTTCGGGTCCACATCGATTGACGGACGTCAGTCGCGGCGATCGGGCAAATCTTGAGGTACAGCCTACAATGGGTGACGTTGTAATATTCTGTTGTGATAACTTGGCCGTGTCCAGCGTGTGCCGCGTGGTCTAGTGTTTACACACCCGCTTCACACGCCAGTGATCCGGGGTTTGTTTCCGCGTCCGGTCACTACTGACGAGCTTAAACGAGAGCGAAACTAATCTAGTGCTTCCTCATTGACGTGGATAGGCTTTAGGTTCATACTAGATTACGATAGGCGTTGCCAGTAGTGGGTTGTGCTCAATATTTAAATCTCAAATCCCGAAACAACCAAATAAATCAACTGGAGAACTCTCGCCGTGGCGCCAACTGTCAAATATCTTTCCGACTGTGTCACGTTTCTTTGTATCATCTCTGGACCAACACCTTTCTGACAGGCCATGCTGTGGTCTTCTCATTGTGATTAATTCTCTCATTGTCTTGAGTTAGGTTTGAGTTCTTTCACTGCACTATTCACGACAACTAATGATTTGGAGCAAACTCAACACGTCTTGAAAACCCAACACATGTACCGTTTTATACTTCTCTTGTCTCCGAATGCGGTACGAATTACATTATCAGTTACACCACATGTCACGTAAAAATAATATTCAGAGATTAAACGTTTACACACTTTAACTACAAAAGTAGGGGCGCAATATATGGCCGTTCTACTGGACTCAGAACCAGGTCCGACACTGACCATGGCTCCCGTCTGACTGCCCGAAGGTGACGTTTTTGTCCTTTCACAGAATGTCCGGAGCGCTTTTCACGCTTTTGTCACCAATGCCGTGGTGGGTCACTTCACACGGTCTCCTCGTGCAGACAGCGCTTGTTACAACTCATGCCATGTTCCAGGTCTGTATAAACTGAACCATGGCATATACCGGGTGGGCCTGTTAAAAAATTGGGCAAAGACCATTGTTTTCTTTGTTCTGTACCTTATTTTATACCTCACCAATTTCTTTTCCAATATAACCATGAGTATTCTATACGTTCATTAACTCATCTTCAAAATTTGAATTTCATTATATCAACATAAGTCATTAATTCATTAACATGAAACTTTGTAGAATCAAACACCAATTTCACATATCTGCTATACCATTCAATCTATAGCATGTTGTCTGTTTGTAGCGTTCATGGTGGTCATAATAAATTGACCAATCTCACTATATTTGCTAACATTCACTATTATTTGCAAATTTCGCTCGTCCTAGGTCTGCAAGGATTTTTCTGGTCAACCATGGCAGATTTAAACGTCCCCAACCGCCCAAGTCTGATCAAACGTAATTTGTTGATACTGCAAGCTAGCGTCATTGTCGGACAGTCTTCCCTGCGTTGCCAATCCTATTCAGCTCTGCCATTGTAGACCCAGTTCATAATTGCCGAATATAGTTGCAGTGAGTAATGTTTAAGACAATTCTCTGTCGATGATCGCTTTGATCCGACTTGAGCTAAACCAGTATGCTCAAAATGTGGTAGCTTTAAGTTCCTGTTGACTGAAACTTTGAAAGAGAGTTTCTCTGAGCCTCGATTCTGGCCACGTGAGTGACGTCATTCGACACAGCTCTCGGCAGTCAGAATAAACAAAGTTGCAATCAGAGTGCTAACGGGATTAAACCGGGCTGGAGTGTTAAGCTATTCCTGTTCCAATGTGGAAAAGAATCTACTGTGTCCTGTGTCGATTAAATTACACGGACATATGTCTATCATGTCAATTTGTGGATTCAATTCAGGACAGGACTAGATTACATAAGGTATTATATTGATATAGATTCTTGGAATCGAGCATAGTGATAGTGCGTTGTGTGAACTTGTTCTAGGAGCATCGGCCGCTGTGGACTGATGCGTAGCATAAACTAGGTCAAGTAATATATCGTTGAACTCGGCAGGTTAACACTAATGTCGTGGGATGATATTCAGTGAGATTGAGGGTGGTTGGAGGGATGGGGGAAACGTCAATGGTAGGATCTTCCGGTAGGGTGTCAACTGGGGGTTTCTTCTATTTCCTTTAGTCTTTCCTGTTCTTACCACGTCTCAGGCCAATGTGATGAACTGCTCTGCTTTCTGCCAGAGTTTAGTACAATGTTAATTAGGATATAAATATCTGAGTGTGGCCTTCGGCCTACACTCACATATAGTAGGTTCGAATCGGGGTTCTCTTACCGAGTGTTCTCTTTTCGACAGGTTCCACGGTGTAGAAGAAGGGGAGTATTACTCAGAGGTGTGGGCAATGGCAGTCACACTGAGTGCAATTCTACTGTACCGGAGAAATTAAGGACAGCTGGGAGAGGTGGACAATGGCAGTCACACTGAGTGCAGTTCTGTTAAATGGCCTCGGAAATGGGACACCATTCCACTAATCATAGTCATATCTAAGCCTTGATTGTGTAACCTAAAAAAGGCTAGTTGGCAGTGGCCGGGTTCCGAAAAGGCTGATTTATATTAATGGTGATTACTTCTCAGGACTATGACATTATTATGTAGAGAAGGTATAATGGTGAGGACAACTATGCAGTAACCTTTCCCAAACAGACAGGAGGAATTTACTCGAACAAACACCAGCAGTTGTTTTTTAGGGTTCGTGTGAGAGAAGTGCCGGGATTCCTAGGTTCCATGAACATTAGATACATCGGGTGTTCCGAACTTATGGACTTTGGTATACCATATTCAGTATTGGTGACCAGTCACCCAGACTATATATACGAACAACTCCAAGAAGTCAGCCACTGTCCGGAGAGACGCTTCATTCTGTGAGGTCTTTTCAGAACTTACGGTATTGTGATGTGGTATGGCCGAACACTATGATGAACGATCCTGATCTCACTGGTCTCTTCTCGCATACACCATACACATACTTTGCGCACACCTGACACTTTTCTTTATTACATTATTTTATTATTTGTTAGAAGCCAGAGTTGTGTGGGTATGTTCTGGAGGAATATGAAGAGGGGTATTGTCTCGTGGTAAGAAGAGAGAGAGAGATAGTGATCCAAAGACTGAAAGGGGGTGTGTAGACAAAGGTCCGGCAGACACTCAAGCTGATGATAGGGAAGAGAAAAAAGTGTGCTTGTTAATTCCACTTCCCCCCCAGGGACGTCAGGCGACAATTATCAACCATCATGTTGTTCTTATTTTTATATTTTATAATTATTATTTCTTAATGTTATCTATCTTTCCGTTCATTCTCTGTCTAACCAATCCAATACTAAACTAATCGGTTATCGACTAATAATTAACATTATACCATCCCTCTAATCTTAAAAAAAAAAACATTTCTTTCATTTAGATCAACAATGTTACCATAGAACAATAGTCCTCCAATGTCAACAACGATCAATAGATCAATCAAGTGTATCAATATCGAACAACAATGATCTAGCAATTCAGCCATATTCCTTTTTAGTAATCTTTTCTCCCCGTAGGATAAATCTATTATTCCATTTCTTTCGTATCCCAATCTTTTTAAGATCATGCATGAACAACATCACTCGCCCCATGTCATTGATTGAACTACAACACCACCAAACAATAACAGTGGTTATTCGAACATGCAATAGATCTGAGTAACTACTCTATCAATTCTGTCGTCACACACTGAAAAGCACACATGCCGACTTACAGAAACACAACATCAAAATACCATATTTCGACGGTGCCCCTCCCCCGATGTTTTGACAAAAATATCATACAAAAGTTCAACAGAAGTCAATCTTGTCCCATCACCTGCAATGTCTGCGCTGTACAATCGAGGGATCGTATGATGTTAAACAAAGCTGACACCGCAGAGACAACACCGACTGGATTCAATCAACCTGAAAGACTCTCCAACTCTTCATAAAATATCAAACCAAACTGCAATCAATAGTGGTAAACAAAACAAAATCATGCACAATTTCATCTAAAACCAATGCTTAACATAGTCGCAATGCCACGGCTGTACCAGAGAACTCATGATGTTACCAAATAAATACTACATCGGCAAAGCAACCCTGGGACTGCACCGGTCTGATATGAAACCATTCGCCTTGCTCGATATTAACTCAATATTACTGAAATCAATCGCCTAAGATTATTACCTAAGATTATTACCAAAGATTATTATTACACTCCATATTATCTACTTATGTTATTCCATTACTATTATCACAAACAAAATTAAGTATAATGGTAGCCTCTAAATTTTTTAACTAATTATATACTGCTATATTCCAATAACTAATTAATAGCTATAATGTATAATTATCAACTATTATATTTATATACTTAAGTGTACTACTTTCTAAACTTTAAATCACACTCGAATCATGTAACTAATTTTAAAGCAATGATCACAGATGCTTTGTATTTACTATCAATTCACTGTAGGCTATCTTATGTGCTTGCTCTAATAAATAGGTTGTTTGTGTCCATTTAACAACTGCAACTTTTAACAATTACATAACTAATGTGTCTAACACATCTTCAACAAACATTAATAACATTTCACAATACTACACATGCTTAGTAATCAATAACAATTACACCAAGTCTGTATATTTATCGCACAATTTGTTACTTTCAAATGTCCTTTTTCTAATACAAAATGTCCGTATATAAGATAGTTCTAAATGTCCATCGTTTTGTAAATTATAGTTTGTATCACCACATTGTCCTATTGAACTGTCCATGATATTATACACAATGTTATTTTCTGAATGACGATGCCATTTTAATACCTTGAGCGTTAATCTAATACAGTTCATTTTCTACACACTCTTCTATAACACCAAAATATTTCTCACAAATGTTTTATTGTTAATTTCATTTAATATGTCTTTCCAAGCTCTAAACACTCACAATGTTTCGATATTCCTATTACAGTTCTTCTTGTTAATTAAAATGTCTCTGATGTAACGATTTTGTAAAATGTCCGTGGCCTAGTTACTGTTTTAGTATTAGCTGACAAATGTTCTATAACCACATTTCTTCACGATGTTCTTATGAAATTCTGGAATCGAACCCCGAAACAACCACATAATCAAGTTATTATTGCTCACTGGATTTAGGAGGCCTGGTGTTCCTTGCCAGTGAGAAGTCCTGATCGTTCGGGTCCCATCGATTGACGGACGTCGGTCGCGGCGATTGGGCAATCTTGAGCATAGCCTACGATGGGTAGCGTTGTGATGTTCTGTTGTGATAATTTGGTGTGTCCAGTGTGTGCCGCGTGGTTACACACCCGCTTCACACGCGTGATCCGGGACTGTTTCCGGATCCGGTCAGGGATATGCACTACTGACGAGCTCAAATGAGGACGAAACTCGAGTATAGTGCTTCCATGTTGACGTGGATAGGCCTTAGGTTCATACCAGAATGCGATCGGCGTTGCCAGTAGTGGGTTGTGCTCAATATTTAAATTTCAAATCCCGAAACAACCACATAATCACATCTGTCTTGTTGACACAGCTCGAACATTTTCCCCGCTTTAGACTCGTCTGCTGTGACCTGATTGTGTCTATCCTGTGATCTGTGCATGTCGATGCTTTCTTCCACCCGTCTTGTATTTACCTATATCCAGCCGTCGTGTGTCGATGTGTATTCGCGTTGACATCCTGTGTCGGTGTAGTTGACCTCCTGTGTCTCTACGATCGCTTGTGTTGAAACAATAAATACCAGTAACAACTGTCTAAAATTGTCGATGTCAGTATAATCAATTTCCACGTTCGTGTAGAAATCTCTTCATTATGCATCGTTGACTCTAGATCTCTCGTCCTATTACAAATTGGATATAAACACTATATTCTAAATGTTGTAATTCATCACTAAACTGTGGGCTTAACATCATGAACTCGGTTACATATCAGTTGTGCAACAGTTTCTCTTATCGACGGTCAGCGTTGACCCAATTTCGACGGTCGCCGTGAACTCATTTTGTTACATTTCGTTGATTCGTTATCTCCTGTCATCTCATCTGTTGAATTATACAGTCTGTTAGAAGTGTTCTTATTATTTAAGTTCTTAATTTTCTGTCTACCTTTCCAAGAAACTATAATGTCTAGGTTTTTCTTTGTCTCGAAGTTCAGAAATCTCCGCTTTTGAAGTCCTCGTGGTGCCATAGGCGAGTTAGGCTCGTTGTTCAGGCGAATCAGGCTAGTTGTTATATAATACGCCCATGGCTGATCGCGTTTTGATTGTCACTGGCAGATATACGGGAACTGACCATACTTGGGTTGACACCCATGATCCCGCCATAGTGCTACAAGCCACTGGAGAACTCTCGCCGTGGAACCAACTGTCAATTATCTTTCTGACGTTGTCACGTTTCTGTGCATCATCTCTGGACCAAGACCTTTCTGAATGGCCGTGCTGTGGTCTTCTCATTGTGATTAATTCTCTCATTGTCTTGAGTTAGGTTTAAGTTCTTTCACTGCACTATTCCCGACAACTAATGATTTGGACCAAACTCAACATGTCTTGAACAACCCAACACATGTACCGTTTTATACTTCTCTTGTCTACAAATACGGTGCGAATTACATGATCAGTTAAACCACATTTCACTTAAAAACAATATTCAGAGATTTCAATTTTACACACTTGAACTACAAAAGTAGGGGCGCAATATATGGCCGTTCTACTGGACTCAGAACTAGGTCCGACACTGACCATGACTCCCGTATGACTGCCCGAAGGTGACGTTTTTGTCCTTTCACAAAATGTCCGGAGCGCTTATCACGCTTTTGTCACCAATGCTGTGGTGGGTCCAATTCCAATTCCAATTTTCGAAAAAAAAAAATCTAAATTTGGTCTCGTATAACCTGCTTCCTCAGCGGTGGTTATTTTTGAGAGCCGTGGTTTTTTTTTGTGTGTGGGTTCATTCACTCTCCTGGCTTGACTGGTCCTTATAAGGACTTTTAATTTTGTCTTTTTGCCTCCTTTTTTGTGTATTTTCTGTATCAGCTTTTCGATGTTTTCATTTTCTTCCTTGTGCCTTTTTCCCCTGTCGAGTTTGAGTTTTTGTTGCCTTTCGATTTCTTCCTCTGTGGTGAGCCATGGGACGATTTCTCCGTCATCTATATAGTATTGCCATGGGTGTTCGTCATCCTCGTATAAATCTGGTTCTTCAGCGATACGGCAGGGAATTGGTTTCCCCTTGAGTTTCTTGTGCTTCTTTGCTTTTTCTTCCCTGTTCCTTCCTTGCACTTGAGTTCGTATGTCCTCTTGATCTCTGCAATTTCTTCAACTGTAAATATTGGCGATATCGGGGTGTCCTCTCTGCCGGGTGCTCATCTCGGTTTTCTTCGGATTCTGGCGGAATATTGGCTTCCCTTTGAATGTTTCGGGCGTCGTTGTTGGGCTACTGGCTTTCGCTTGCGATTCAAACTCGGTCTCTTGGTTTTCATCTTGCGGTTTCTCTGTAATTTCTTGTACGGTTTCTGTTGTTTTGTTTCGGAAAAGTTCCATTTTAGCTTTCTGTAGTTCCCGCTCTGATTTAATGGTTTGTAGGATTTCTTCGTTCTCCTTCTTTATCAGTGCCATATGTTCCACTTCTTGCTTGATGTTTTGCTGGATCTCCATCATTTCCGCAAGTAGTTTTCCGTTGTCGCTGGTCGGAGTCGGCGTCAGCAGTGCCTTGACTTGTTGCTTCAGCTCTTCTATCTGTTTTTGCAGTTGATCTCTTTCAGCTTGTGGTATACCCGTGGCTGTCTCGCACCTCCGCATTGCTTCGTTGTATGATGTCTTTGTATTGATGGCGAGCTTTAATACGTCTCTGTGTCGTTGCAGGTACGGATAGCCCAAATATCTTGCGCCATGCTTGCCCAGGTTGTTGGCGCACTTTCTTTTGTTGTTGGGTGCTAGAAAATCCGTGGGTCACTTCACACTGTCTCCTTATACAGACCGCACTGGTTATAACTCATGCCATGTTCTAGGCCAGTGTAAACTGGACCATGGCAGTTACGTGCTCCAGTTCATCATTGTTTATATCAATATTAACATTTTAACCTTGTTTCCTTTTGCTGATATTGATTACTTTAGTCTGTTTACGTAAATTACCGTATTGCTGGTGTGTGAGTTTTATATATATATATATATATATATATATATATATATATATATATATACACACACACACACACATACATACACACTAGCTGACCCGGCCCGGCTTCGCCCAGCTCCTGGCGGGGAGCGTCTCATTTAATTCATATTCGGCCCCTGCCCCCGTTCCCGTTCCCAAATAAGACGACCCAGCCCGGCTTCGCACAGTCCCTGGCGGGGAGCATCTCATTTAATTCATATTCGGCCCCTGCTCCCGTTCCACTTCCCAAAAAAGACGACCCGCCCCGCCTTCGCCCAGCCCCTGGCGGGGAGCGCCTAATTTAATTCATATTCGGCTCCTGCTCCCGTTCCCCAAAAAGCCGACCCGGCCCGGCTTCGCCCAGTCCCTGTTGGGGAGCGTCTCATTTAATTCATATTAGTAGTCATATAAGCTCCCGTTCCCGGAAATATTCGGCCCCTGCTCCCGTTCCCGTTCCCAAAAAAAGACGACCAGGCCCGGCTTCGCCCAGTCCCTGGTGGAGAGCGTCTCATTTAATTCATATTAGTAGTCATATAAGCTCCCGTTCCCGGAAATATTCGGCCCCTGCTCCCGTTCCCGTTCCCAAAAAAGACGACCCGGTACGGCTTCGCCCAGTCCCTGGTGGGGTGCGTCTCATGTAATTCATATTAGTAGTCATATAAGCTCCCGTTCCCGTTCCCGGAAATATTCGGCCCCTGCTCCCGTTCCCGTTCCCCAAAAAAAGACGACCCGGCCCGGCTTCGCCCAGTCCCTGCTGGGGAGCGTCTCATTTAATTCATATTAGTAGTCACATAAGCTCCCGTTCCCGCTCCCAGAAACATAGCGAACAGATTGGAAGAGAACAATCTTCATCCCAATAACTAAATAGTGCAATCTGAAACTCAATCAATCAATCATGTGCCATGCCGGAAAGCGTGGGCGGTCATGACTCGCCATTTCACTCGATCACCAGAGTCGTGGAACAGCTCAGTGTTCCTGTCTCGTCCATGCCATGTGGCCAAGCCATCCAGATATTGTCCTCTCGGTCTTCCTCTTGGTCTGGTCCCTTCGATCTTGCCAGCTGTCACTAAGTTCTCCAGTCCATTTCTTCTCATAACATGTCCAAAAAATTTTGACTGTCTACCTCTAATTTCTCTGAAACTACTGAACGTAAACTTACTAAGATATCACGAAAACCCAATAAATGATGGGATGACTGTATAGATGTTGAAGAGAAATAAAAAGATGAGTTAGATAATTTAAAATTAAAATAGGTGTATTATTTTTATGAAAACTTTAAAAATGTCTTAAAGATTTCACCATTATATATTATAACGCATATGCCTGTAAATAACTGTAGACAAACATTTTATATTTTCCTCTCGGTCTTCCTCGTGGTCTGTTCCCTTCGATCGTGCCAGCTTTCACTAAGTTCTCCATTCCATTTCTTCTAATAACATGTCCAAAACATTTTGACTGTCTGTTGTGTATCCGTATAAAGTGTCGTCCCTGGAGTGAGAGGAATCAACACCCACATTTTATTTTAACCCCTTATCATTATCCTGGAGAAACCACTACAAAACTGCGTCAGTTTATGGACACCTCTCTCTCTCTCTCTCTCTCTCTCTCTCTCTCTCTCTCTCTCTCTCTCTCTCTCTCTCTCTCTCTCTATCACTGCTGTATCATGCCCCTCTCATTCTTCCCCAACGCAACATACTCAACAACTCTAGCTTCTAAAAATTAATAACAATTAATTTATTAAAAGAAAAGTGTAATGTATGTGAGAAGCGTATGCGAAGAATGTGTGACGTGTTCTATAATGTGTGTAGAATCGGACCCTCAGATCAATAGCACAGTCAGTTCATCCTTGCAAGGACACACCACAGCACGTTAGGTCAGCACAAGACAACCTCACCGAGTGATGTATCTCTCCTACCAGACACTGACTTTCTTCTGTAGCTACCTGGTAATCCATCGACATGATCTTTCGAAATAGATACAGTTTATTATTTACTACTGATCATGGACCGGTTGCACACTGCACATTATAAGTTCCTATAGTTCCTAAAATGTACAAATCCCTGTACTGTGAAAATATGTATCACTGTTGTTGGAAATAGACTTGATCCTATCTATTGTCTATAGTGTCTAAATTACAATGTTCCTTGTAATATTTCCCTGGAATCTACCACACCGTGTGAATGTTACATTTAAAGTTCTCGTGTAGTTATTAATGTTCGTATGAGGTGTGGTGTCTCAACAAACATCACCCATCCTAGGTGAACCTTAACACACTGGAATCGTTAAATGGTTTCGCTCATCTGAGCCCTGTTCCGGTGGACCCGCCTGATCATGGGCCCAGCCCAAACATTATTGAACAACTTTATTCTTTGACGTTATGCATTTCCGTAAGAAAAACATTTACTGTTCAACTGGTGTTCTTCCCAATCGTAGTAAACTTTCTTCAAAACTCGTGTGGAGCTTCTTCGTAACTGGCAGGGAACCTGTTAGAAAAATAATACACCGGGTGAAAGCATCAGTCACTGATCCTACCAGCTGAGTGTAGGCCTACAGCCTTGCTCAGATATTTATCAGTGAACTAAACTCTGTCATAGAGCAGATGAGGTTATCACCTAGGTCCGAATCAGGTTATGACAAGGAAAGACCAATAAACAGAGTGCAGAACCCCAGTGGGCACCCCACTGAAAGATTCCACTATTGGACACTTCCCCCATCTCCCAACCCATTCTTAAATCTCTCCAAATATAACCCCACTACACTATTCTCACTAGCAGAGCTAATTCTCCCTTCCCTACTCTATTCTCAACTAACAGAGCTAATCATCACTTCACTACTCTATTCTCAACTAGCAGAGCTAATTATTTCCTCACTCTAGCTAGTGTTAACAAGGCTACTGCCTATTTTAATTAGGCCTAAATACACGATATGCAATACCTTATGCAACACCGCATCACTCCTGGATGGCATCTACAACTTGCCATAAAGACATATGTTATTTAATGTTAATTAAATCTAACACAGTAGATGCTCTCCGAATTCCTAACAGCGGTACAGAAACACGTCAGCTCTAGTCAACTTTCTGGTCTACACTGACTGTAAACAAGTCAGGTTATTGTCTAAGAGCCTTGGAGTGTCCCAGTGAAGTCCTTTGATGTCAACACATCAGATGGTTCCAGGGGCAGACTATCCATTTCAGAATAAGTTCTTATATCCCCCTTTTTTTAATCAATGCAAAAGTGGTCCCCCTTGTTTCAACAACCAAAACAAGGTAGCGAGTTCCTGCATTTTCCCAATCGGGTCACAATGACAAGCCTACAATTTTATGTCTTGTGGGGATTTTCAAAGACGACTGTATTGATTGATCTCACCGACTCCCCGTAGTAAACAACTTGTAGCTGAGAATCAAACTGTCTTTAGTATTATTTTCATCTTATCGCCAATTTACAGTGGGTTCGTGACACTGTCTACGTCTAATTTCTCTGAAACTACTGAACGTAAACTTACCAAGATATCACGAAAACCCAATAAATGCTGGGATGACTGTATAGATGTCGAAGAGAAATAAAAAGATGAGTTAGAAAATTTTCACGTATTTAAAATATGTGTATTATTTTTTATGAAAACTTAAAAAATGTCTTAAAGATGTTACCATTATATATTATAACGCGTATGCCTGTAAACAACTGTAGACAAACATTTCATATTTTCCTCTCGGTCTGTTCCCTTCGATCTTGACAGCTGTAAAGTTCTCCAGTCCATTTCTTCTCATAACATGTCCAAAATTTTTTTGACTGTTTACGTCTAATTTCTCTGAAACTACTGAACGTAAACTTACCAAGATATCACGAAAGCCCAATAAATGCTGGGATGGCTGTATAGATGTCGAAGAGAAATAAAAAGATCAGTTAGAAAATCTTCACGTATTTAAATGATGCTGCAGTTACGACCCACTCTGAGGAAGAATTGCAATGTCTACTATCTGCATTCTCCAATGCTTGTTCTGAATTTGGTTTAACAATTAGCAAAAAGAAGACACAGATTATGTCACAGGGTGCACATGGGGTACCATCAATCTTTATTGACGACGCCGAACTAGAGATAGTAGACCATTTTACATATCTAGGATCAGTGGTAAATAGCAAATTATCCCTAGATCAGGAAATCAACATCCGGATTGGTAAGGCAGCAACAACAATGAACAGGTTAAGAAAAAGAGTCTGGGAGAACAGGAAGCTTACTGCCAAAACAAAAGTCCTTGTCTATCAAGCCTGTGTCCTTAGTACTCTTCTCTATGGCAGTGAAACCTGGACAACTTACTCACACCAAGAGAACAATTTAAACAGCTTTCATATGCGGTGTCTGCGAAGAATTCTTGGTATTAAGTGGCAAGACAAAATCACAAATACTGAAGTATTGGAAAGATCAGGTTGTGTGACAGTTTATTCCATGCTCAGTCTTCGTAGACTTAGATGGATAGGACATCTTAGGAGGATGGATGATGGTAGAATACCAAAGGATATCTTTTTTGGTGAATTACAGATGGGTAAGAGATCTCAGGGTCGGCCTCTACTACGATACAAAGATGTGTGTAAGCGGGACATGATTGATACAGGCATTGATAATGCACATTGGGAGCAAGTCGCCGCTGAACGTGTTGCATGGAGGGCAAATATCAGAAATGGAATAAAGTCAAAGGAGAAAATTATTGCAGAAAAGTCACACACCAAGCGTTTGAGACGTAAGATGGTGCATGATGGTGGAAATGACCACGTGTTCACATGCACCCACTGTGAACGGACATTTACAGCGCAAATTGGCCTTATCAGTCACACTCGCTACCGCCATAGTTAAAAGTTATTATGCCTTTTTAAAGCACAAACTATCGTCTGTCAAGACGGCAAGGTGCCAATGATGATGATGATTATTTTTATGAAAACTTTAAAACTGTCTTAAAGATTTTATCATTATATATTATAACGCATATGCCTGTAAATAACTGTAGACAATCATTTTATAAACATTTTATAACAATGCAACAATTATATATAAAATATAAAGCAATGCTACTAAAAGTTATGCCCCTTGAAATAACTTTTCTTAAGTTAAGTCCCCTCGCTATATATAAATTATAATGTAATAACGAAATTTTATTTTATTACGTAAATAGCTGTTTGTAAACTAACTAACTATGACAGTTGGTTGCACGGGAATGATAAGAAGACGTGTAGCAAATTTCATCTCAACCGGATGGACCGTTCGCGAACGCATATATATATATATATATATATATATATATATATATATATATATATATATATATATATATATATATATATATTGACTATATCCAGCATATCCTTTAGTTGTGGATCCTGTGACATTAAAACGCTGTAATATGAATATCTCAGATTGTAATGTTTTGTACTGCTATATTTAACCATGGTGTAGCTTCAATATCTCTACACATTTATTATGTGTGTAAGTTAAGCAAACCCAGGGATCTTACCCTGGCCGTTCTTCCTACGACTTTCAATGACTGAATGTTACTACGCGTGATATCTTCCACCTGTTCGCAATATATGTTTTGAATAAGCTGAGTGTAATTGTTATCAAGATCTATAACAGTAATCGTTTCATTAGTTGCTCATGTTTCATCCTGTCCTGACGAATGTGGATCGATATTAGTCACATTCACAAGTATAGGTCTACATGAGAAACATTCAGAAGTGAAGGTCGACATGATACACATTTACAAGTATAGATCTACATGAGAAACATTCAGAAGTGAAGGTCGACATGATACACATTTACAAGTATAGATCTACATGAGAAACATTCAGAAGTGAAGGTCGACATGATACACATTTACAAGTATAGATCTACATGAGAAACATTCAGAAGTGAAGGTCGACATGATACACATTTACAAGTATAGATCTACATGAGAAACATTCAGAAGTGAAGGTCGACATGATACACATTCACAAGTATAGATCGACATGAGAAACATTCAGAAGTGAAGGTCGACATGATACACATTTACAAGTATAGATCTACATGAGAAACATTCAGAAGTGAAGGTCGACATGATACACATTTACAAGTATAGATCTACATGAGAAACATTCAGAAGTGAAGGTCGACATGATACACATTTACAAGTATAGATCTACATGAGAAACATTCAGAAGTGAAGGTCGACATGATACACATTTACAAGTATAGATCTACATGAGAAACATTCAGAAGTGAAGGTCGACATGATACACATTCACAAGTATAGATCGACATGAGAAACATTCAGAAGTGAAGGTCGACATGATACACATTTACAAGTATAGATCTACATGAGAAACATTCAGAAGTGAAGGTCGACATGATACACATTTACAAGTATAGATCTACATGAGAAACATTCAGAAGTGAAGGTCGACATGATACACATTTACAAGTATAGATCTACATGAGAAACATTCAGAAGTGAAGGTCGACATGATACACATTTACAAGTATAGATCTACATGAGAAACATTCAGAAGTGAAGGTCAACATGATACACATTTACAAGTATAGATCTACATGAGAAACATTCAGAAGTGAAGGTCGACATGATACACATTTACAAGTATAGATCTACATGAGGAACATTCAGAAGTGAAGGTCGACATGATACACATTTACAAGTATAGATCTACATGAGGAACATTCAGAAGTGAAGGTCGACATGATACACATTTACAAGTATAGATCTACATGAGGAACATTCAGAAGTGAAGGTCGACATGATACACATTTACAAGTATAGATCTACATGAGGAACATTCAGAAGTGAAGGTCGACATGATACACATTTACAAGTATAGATCTACATGAGGAACATTCAGAAGTGAAGGTCGACATGATACACATTTACAAGTATAGATCTACATGAGGAACATTCAGAAGTGAAGGTCGACATGATACACATTTACAAGTATAGATCGACATGGGACACACATTCACACGTAAGGATAGACATGGAACACATTCACATGTATGGATCGACATGGGGCACATTCACAAATATGGATCGACAAAGGGCACCCATTTACAAATACAGATCGACATGAGATGCACTTTCACAAGTATGGATCGACATGAAATACACGTTCAAAAATATAGATCGACATGAAACACGGGTGTCTGGACATCGGACCCCATCAAAATAAATCCAGGCGTGCCTCAGGGTTCTCTCGTGTCTCAGGACCCTCTCGTACGCAGATGATACCCTTGTGTACAGCCAGGACAAAGACCGAGCTAGTGTTACTCAACAGCTACAACAAGAAGTAGATCGGATATCATCATGGTGCAGCAACTTAAATGTGACTGTCACTCCAGACAAAATCGACCATAGCATGGTTTTCATAGAATAATCGAGCTGACACCACAACCATGCCAACAGTGAAACTGTACGGACCGAACACTGAAAGAACCAGTTCCATGAAATATCTGGGTGCGAGATTCGACTGAAGTCTGACATTCAAGGATGACATAGACCACATCATATTTAAAGACAAGAAAAGGTCTGTCAGTCATGAAAGAGAAGCCATGGTGAATCTTGAACAACGAATATTAAAGACGCTGTACCGGCGACTGTTAGTCTCTATCACTGAGTATGCCCTGTCAATTCTGACAGTAAACGCCACACAAACAAAAGGACAATGAAGCCATGCCGATCCTAATTGGATACACTACAAATGCACCTAATTTATAGCCATTATATACCTTCTGCACTTTCCCCTCTATGGGTAGAAGAATAACAATGACCTGAAATTGTGACTACCACAAGGTGAAGGCAGATATTCTTACCATGTCCACGTTGGGTAGATCAAGGAAGGGAATGCTGAAGACGCCATACACCAAGTATGCAGACCCACATATACCAATATGGGTAGGTATGGATGCGAATACCAGAAGATACAATACTACTATCTCTTTCCACATCACTCTTGACAGACGTCGCAGAGAGTAAGATCACGCCGCGGGATATAGTGAGGTCAAACCGCTAATTCATGACAATTCTGAGAGGGCGATACAGTGATGTCTACGGATGACTCAGTGGCCTGGGACAAACGGAGTGCATGGGCATTCTCAGCAAGCACAGCAAGCAAAACTGCCAATAAAGCAAGTTGTGCCTTTGTAGTGACAACAAGCAACCTTACAATAGAAACGATTGCTGTAACCAATGCTCTGAATTGGTTCAGCACGCAAAAGTATTCACACGCATACACACTGAGCGACTCAGTGAACATGCTACAAAAAGTCCAGGCTAGACTTATACGACATGGGTGGCTCGACATAGTGAGCACATAACAATTAGTCCAGCTAACTTAAATCAATATAATGGAAAACTCAGTCACGAAAGGTAACAAGCGAACAGATCGTTTGGTGGACATGACGGTGATCGGGGAGGAAAGAGCAATGCATGGGCCAGACATCATCAATGCCATAAAATATGCAGGAAAAACAGCAGGAAAGAACACTTGGGAATCTTCTTCCTTGTCCAGAGTGTAGGAGCAGCCAGAAAAGAACTTTTTTTTCTAATAGGCACAAGAACTTTGGCTAATTAACACAGAACGTTTGCAATGAGTCGATATACGGAGATACTAGGTAGGGGATAGTAGCAGAAATGGACCTGCCCGAAAGGCAATGATGATTGATTTTCACTAATCAATAATGAGAAATAAACTCATAGGTATAGATCGGCATGAGACACAAACTCACAGGTATAGATCGACATGAGACACTTCCTCACAGGTATATATCAACATGAGACACAAACTCACAGGCATTCATCACATGAGACACAAATTCACAGGTATTCATCACATGCGACACAAACTCACAGGTATTCATCACATGCGACACAAACTCACAGGTATTCATCACATGAGACACAAACTCACAGGTATTCATCACATGAGATACAAACTCACAGGTATACATCCACATCGGACACAAACTCACAGGTATTCATCACATGCGACTACAGTGTAGCGTAGCGTCAGCTACGATAATAAGGAATCTATCAAAGTTGCTGCGGATAGACTTTCTATGAATAGAAAAATAAGTCACTGGAGAAGAAAAGACTGAATAGCTCGTGATTCTAGAAGGATCCAATGTCCCAGAACAGGTGTAGTCATCTGACAGTGTTCAGGCAGACAGGAATGGCGTACAACTATACTTGTACAGTCTGCCAAAGTTGACTAGCTACGTTGCCTGAAATAAAAAGCTCTATCCCCCAAACTATATTCACTCTCACGGACACGGAGAAAGACAGAGTAAAATATTTAAACCAAGAGACAAACTTTCGTATCTTCTCACTCTACAATGACTAAGGTTACTAAGTAAGGTAACAACTAGCGGGTGTAAATTTTAGACCTACAAATGTTACAGTTTAATCATTGAATCTGGCCTGACAGCGGTTTGAATTAATTGAATGTAGATGGTGGTGGCCAACGAGAAATCATGGTCACTTATCTTGTTTATTGGGTCCTCTGGGTTACACAGTGGGTGTTAACCCTATTTTGCAGGTATTATAAGTGATATGGTGGTAAGTGATGCTTCACAAAGAGTCAGTCACACAGGTTGGCACATCCAAAGCTTGGCGCTGAAGGTGTCAAATCCTTCCTATTTTCTGACAACACTTGTCGGGTTCAAAAGATGCTCTAGGAATCTCTTTATATATATATATATATATATATATATATATATATATATATATATATATATATATATATATATATGGCCGTAATACGCGCCAAAGATACAACTCTACAACTTTGTAAGTATTCTATAAGAGCCTAGTGACTAGCATATGTTTCTACACAGACGTCTGGATTGCAAAAGGACCGAGTCTCGCTATCTTCCCCTGACCGGAAGTGGCCGTGCCAGGGAGTTCGTTGCCGTGACTGTCGCAGACCAAATTGTGAAACTGTCGAAGCTAAATTTGTAGGTTTGGCTGGGTACACTAATTTGTACATACTGGCTCACCCTATACTAATGTACCGTATTTCTTCATATTAAATTAATAACATTACATAGCAATTGATTTATACTATAAACAGGGACTATCTATACATAGACATCTCGCTATAAATGCGAATATAGATTCTTATAAAATAACATATATTTTATTTTTTAAACAAACATTTTTTAATTTAAACAAAAGATGATGAGGAAGCTGGGGACTTGTCACATATGTGTCACATAAATAAACTTGAGATTCGATCGATGACAACCAGACCCGACAGTAATCGGCAAAAACAAGTAATCCTTTGATGTACAGACTGAGAAAAATACGTCGTTAAAACTGTTTAAACAGGATCGGCATTTCTAACGGGGAAGCCAAACACGTCGCGTAAGAATGTCTACCCCTGGTCGGCGATTTTGTTATGATGTGGGTTGCTCGAGACGAACAACGGCGTCATTTGTCTGCGAGACGGGAGACGGGCTTTGAAGTGATAGACGGAGAGTCTGGAAAACAGGCGGGATGGATTCTCTGATGTGGGGAATTCTCTGGTTCACAGACAGACTGGAATTTCCCCAAATGAAAGCAAATTTGACCGCGGGTTGACTCCAGTTAGTCTAGAACAGGAGGAGGAACCAGACTCTGGACTGGTAAGCGTCTGGACTTTTTGGTGATGTCACTCACAGCCCAATATAAAAAGCGTTGCAGTAAAAAGAGGAGTGAGTTGACCAGATTTCTGAAGTTGGAAAGAGCGATGCAGTTTTCCTAGTTGTGGTTTATAAAAGAAACTAGGGTGTCAAATTGTTGATAGTTATCGGCGGACATAGATCCAGTCTGTGATCGCCTAGTTTCGATTAGCAACTGGAATAGGCATATGGTGGGCTATTAATCATATCTAACTTAGAGTATGATTAGGAATAGAGTACAGTACTGTGCGGTGATATAATGTATTATAGGTGCGGTGATATAATGTATTATAGGTGTGGTGATATAATGTATTGTTTTATAAGTGCGGTGCTAGAAAGTATCATAGGAGCGTCGGCACTAGTATTCTATTGTGTGGCTTCAACTAGCTTGTGTGATATATCATTTTACTCAGGGAGTTGAGGACAATGTAGTGGAATAATAATTAGAGAGATTAAGGATGGTTGAGAGGGAGGAGAGTAATGTGAAATGGTAGGATCTTCCAGTAGGGCAACTGCTGGGTTTCTACCCGTTCCTTTATTCTTTCCTGGTGTTGCCATGTCTCAGATCATATGATGAGTTATTTGGCCGTATGACAGAGATCGGATCTCTGTTATAGATCTGAGTGCTGCTATTGCCCTACACTCACCTAATTCCGGCCAGGACTGAGTTGCCCTCACCATGGTATTCTCTATTCTACAGGTTCCATTTTACAGGTCCACGTATGTGTGCTATGATTTTGACCAGTTAAGCTAACACATTTTAGAAGATGATGGCTCAGAATTTGAAGACAGAAGTTGCTGAGAGGCCGCTACATTGGGCTTATACCCAAGTTGGTTTGCGGGAACCTGACTTCTGCTGAGCAGGATATGCTGATGATACTTATGTTTTAGCAAGTGATAGGTGTATCACTGAACAGTCAGAAAATTATATATAATATATATATACACAACACTGATACCAGAAACAGTCATATAAATATTATACTGATACCGGGAACTTCAGATTGTGTTGTTAATATGGGGAATCTTTAAAACCAGTGACACTAGATCAAGTAAGATTTCCCCAGTAACAGTGACAATAGTGTTAGAATTTTCTAATTAACATTCGGTTAAATAACAGAGGAAATTCATAGTGTAAAACAGATTGAAGACTCTCACTAGACAGTGTTTGTCATGGGTGTCCAAGCATCCTAGTCGTTCAAGAGACAACGGAGGAAGTCTTCACGTGACCGGAGGAGCATCACCTTGGTGAGGTTGCTTGTCTGGACTGAATGGTGCTAGTGTGTTCTCAGCACAGTGATGTGAATGACTATACTCCTGAACACTGATCTGAGTCTACACACACTTTAGAGTACACGTCACACATTCTACACTTTATACACACACATACACACTTCTCCTACATATACTCTTTGCTTTAATAAATTTCTTGTTTTTATTTGTTGAAGCAAGAGTTGTCAAGTATGTTATGTTGGGGAAGAATGAGAGGGGGCATGATCCAGGGGTGAGTAAGAGTGAGAAGAAGGTGTCTTCAGATTTAGGGAGTGTTGTGGACGGAGTCTGCTGGATATCCCCAGAATAGTGATATTGAATTAAAAGAAATGTGGGTGTTGATTCCCCTCACTCCAGGGACGACAATAAAGTGGTAAAGAAGAGCACATAACTACTACATTCATTATTTACACACACGACAATATGCCCACCGTTGAAAGTAAAGTTCGGGAATTCGGACTTTACTCCAACCATCACACCCATCATATGTTGTTGGCACTTACTCCAAGAAACCTGGGACATATGAACCAGTATCCCCCTCTTTTTCAGTTGGGCAATGCCTACTGAAACCCTGCTTCTTCGTTTCTAAGACATCTTCTAAGAAACCTCCTCCCTTGATGTCGTTTCCATGGAAACCTATGACGACTTGGTCGTCCCCACCCCTCTTCTCTATTCTGAATTCCCAGAGAGTGTTCTCCCCTAAAGGAATAAGGGTTCCTGTTTTGTACATTAACAGGTAAATGATTTTGTCGGACTGGGTCCGTATGGTTTACCATCGCGGTTACTGTGACCCCTTTACTCCGTCCGGGCTTATCTGTCCGCATAGGACCATGAGACTCTAAATTCGTCTAATCTTCCCAGATTCAGACTTCTCCGAATCAAGGTTGATAGAGACATCATTCACTGTCTCTTCAGGTGTCAGGGGATACTCCACCTCTGAGTTATCTCTCCTCTCAACCACAGTTGCCACCGATAATGCCATCAGACGCATCGGTGGATAAGTTAATCTTTCTACGTGTTTTCTAATTAAATACACAGGAAAGACTTCCGGACTACCCTGAATGTCTAGTTTGTAATGGGTGCGAGACACCTTATCTGTAATAAGGAATGGCCCATGCCAACCCATATCTAAAGGATTATCCCCCTTGGGTGATAATACCAATACTTGATCACCTATCTTAGGTGGAGTTCCACCATGAGTTGGTGGAACCAGATGGCACTCTTTACATGACCTGACATATCGTTTGATATCCCGGGTCATCCCCGGCCAGAAATAGGAGAAAGAAAGCCTTTGGATTGTTGCTTTCATCCCCATATGCCCACTGTCCGAGATGGAGTTTACCATTTGTAAGACATGGTTACAATACCTTTTGGGTACCACAAAATATTACTCACAGGTATTCATCACATGAGACACAAACTCACAAGTATTCTTCACATGCGACACAAACTCACAGGTATTCATCACATGAGACACAAACTCACAGGTATTCATCCACATGAGACAGAAGCACACAGGTATAGATAGACATGAGACACAGACCTACATGATGTAAAGATGCAAAACTTAATCAGTTCACCAGAACTTTGCAATGAAAAGGGAGCAAGCAGTTTAAACATAACAAATTAGATATCAAGCATTTGTTGTCACGTTAGAAGACATCGTGAAAGGAATAAGTAGTCTCCTGACAGCGCTGTCTGTTTGAGAACGTAGAATACGTTCTGGAAGTAAATGATTTTATACTGGACAGCGTGTCTATGAAGCCACAAGCGGTGCAGCCACCATCAATGACAAATGTAAGGTAATGGCGTTAGCACAGCATTACTGAATACGCGTACCATTGAACTACGTCCGTGGACGGGCATTGAACCATCGAGAGCTGAACCTGTTGTTGGATTGCATGGATAGTGCATGTGATAGTTCACCTCCCTATCAAAATATACGTTGTTTGTTACAGTGTTATACATATTGTACATTCTGAGAGATAAATTATGCTCATTTAAGAGATGGGGAACCGAGCATGGGAGTATTACAAGTGAAAATTGCATACGTTATCTAGATTTTGTTGTTGACATAAATGCACATGGGTCCAATTTGAATTGAGAAGAGATTTAAAGGCAAAACGATCGACTTCATTGCTCTGGGTTTTATCCCATATGCCTCGGTCTCTTTCCCCAGAGCGACCTGTTGAAAGATCCGCACAAAGCACCAACTCGTAACAGTAGCGACGAGCCTCAGAAGTGTCCGAGAAAATTGCAATCGTGAACCGAACGGACGTAGGCCGAAATCGAAGCCACGACGATGGGAATACAAGACGTAACTACTTCGTAACGAAAATGTCCCGTCCCCTTCCTGGAATATTCATTGGAATATGAAGTTATAAGGCAACAATACAATAGTAACAAATTTGTTTAATAAAATCAAAAGTTTCAAGGCCAAAATAAATCAATGAAAATACCACTTTGGAATGCAAATTTGATTCATTTCACAGCCAGCAAAGAACTAAAAACTAAATAACGGAGATTGATGCTGAGAGGCAAAGGATGATAAACAGACGCAGCTTCAGGAGCTGTATTCAAATTTTTCACGAAAATAAAAATTCAGCGATATGGGAATCATCCAATTGTGTACCCACCTTCCTAATCGATTTGAGAATATACTGATTCGTGGCAATATGGTCGCATTGTTCGGTTCTGTTTATGTGTGTGAACAATTGTTCTCTTTTACAAAAGCAACAAACACTGCTGCATAGTTAGGACTGATTGACAAACATTTCACATCAATGATTACCATTGCAATAAAGATTTAGCTAATATCTAGAAATCAAATTTGCAACAACATTTATTGTATAAAATGTGGAAATCTTCGCCTTCTTCTTCTCCTCCCTTCGCCTTCAGAAGACTGTATGGATCATGTCGATCCATACTGAGTAAACTACAAGAAAGCAGCAGTCACCTTAAGCTTGCTGATATTTCCATAACGTTTGCTTAAAATGGAACAGGTTAAAACAGTTTTCTCTGCTCTGTGTGTGTAGCGTTTCACAGCCTGGGATTCTGAGATAAGGAACACATTTTTGTTATCAATTTTCATTTTCTTTTCATTCATTTAATTCTTTTCATCTCTCCATCTTTCTCATTCAGTTATATTGCCTTAATTTAGTCATTAGTTAGTTAGTCAGTTAGTTAGTCGCAGTTCCAACTTCACAGCAACGGGTCGTCCTCATTATGCTCCGTTCCTGTGCCAATGAATATCACACAAAACGCTCCCCACTGCCCAATGTGAAAAGTGGAAATAAGGAGTCTCGACAAACAACAGCCCGCACAGATTCACTGTGCATAATGCCGCCGCCAGAATGTCAACACACCAGTCCCCCACGAAACACCCAATTCATCTCTGATGGAATCGGCAGTCATTTTCCTATCTGGATGTTTCCTAGATGTTCACCTACACAGTCCACGAACATACAGTTCATCACCGACGGCAGTGGCAGTCAACCAGAAGCCCAGCAGCCACGCATTTCTGCATAAGGCAAAAACTGGTCAACTCTGGGACATAGCCACCTGCCATCGCTCCGAACATGCAGTCACGTTCCAAAAATAAAAACATGGGCAGATTCAAAAGCACTTCACACGAAACTCACAGCTGACAGTGTCGCGCCACGCACTCATTGTAGTTCCTTACCTATGTGTAAGTGCTGTGGTTTCTTGTATTTGCTTATAGATAAAGTTAGTCGCTGCAACGTCCTTTCATGTCGTAATTATGCTCTGAAAAGGTGCATTACTTCTTGTTCTTTTATATTGCTTACATTTCCACAGCTTTACGGCAGCTCCACTAATTGTATTCATATCTGCTCATGATGGGCAATGCTGCAACATACGTTAAACTGTCATTTTACTAGTTCAACAATGATGGAAATTAAAAGACGAATATCCATTGCTCAGAAATTAAAATAATCCATTGTGGATTGGAACAGATAGAACTATCAAAATGTGATTTTTAAGAGTACGCATCTTTCCCATTGCAACATACGCCTGTGAGACTTAGACACTTACTAAACAAGCTGAACAGCGCATACATTCCGTTCAATATAAATGTAATAGATAGGTTCTAAGAATAACTTGGATACAGAAAAGAACAAATGTGTCCATACGACAAGAAGTGATGTTGGCAACTAAAGACGACAGTTAAAGCAATTTGGTCACTTGAATCTTGAAATATTCGAGAGAACAATCATGGAGGGTTATATGCCAGGAAAGAGAAGAAGAGGAAGTCCAAATAGAAGATGGATGCCGGATGTGACAGGTGATCTCCATTTGGGTGTATAAGACGCGGGACATCTTGCTAATGACGGGTGTTATTGGGAGCGAAGTTCTGCAAGGGATATGCTACTGAATGAATGAATGTTGTATTCTTCTGAATAAATTTCAGTGTATAGTTAACTTGACGCCGCATTAGTATTAGCATAGTGGTTAGATATCGCCTCCAAGCCCGATGGTCGTGGGTTCGAAACTGCATTGGTGCTGTTTTTTTTTTAAATTAACCGGTTTATCCAAGTTGAGCCAGTCTGAAATGGGAGTCCAGAAATGTCTTGAGAAGTCAAAGCGGCAGGCATCATGCTGACCACATCACCCATCAAGTGCCAAATGGTCTATAAAAAATAGTTTCTGCCCTGGTCCTGCGGGAGTGCGGTGGAATGAACAGGCTGCTATTTTGGCAGGGAATGCATCTCTTGGTGGTAGATTACTTATAGACAAGGGAGAGGTGGTGCCCGCGCCTGTGGGACCAGGTGGAGAGAGAGCGGGGAACATGCTGGGAACCCATATATGGAGAGAATGATATGGCGGGGGGATTGGCAGGGGCTCTCGGCGAATCTTTAAACTGAGAGGGAAGACCAGGCGAAGTTTCAATCGGATGGCAGTTGGAGCGATTAGCAGTATGACTTTTCGCTGGCTGCTGAATGAGTGAAGACGCGCGTGTGGGAAGGTCCTGAGTGCAGTGATGTCGTTTGGTAGCTCAGCTCTACTCAACTACAAAAGATATGGGTCTAATACCAATGTACATTAAGGTATGTAAAAGTGTCTTTCACTGTTAGTTACTGTACTAGTATGTTACATATGTTACATACATTACATAAATTACGGGACCCCAATGACAAGTATTAATAATGTGTCCCCCAAGTACTTGTGAGTGTGACATGCATGATGTAGGCGGCACTATGCTGGTGATTGAATCAACTGGCCATGTATTTTACCCAGGCACCAGACACGGGGCAGTTCCGTGGCGAAGGTGTTACGGACGCAGTTCGTAATCGCGCATACGGCGTTCGGAACACAGCTGCCGGTGATTTGGCAGCAGACAGCCTTGCGTTAGGTTTTTTATATAATGGTATGGGTGCCGGTCGTTGAGAAAGCACTGGCAAACTACCGAACGTAAACTTGCCAAGAGATCACAAACAGCGAAATAATGCTGGGGTTGACTGCGACGTCCTGTGAAGGATATGCAACTAACTTTTAACCAGACACAGACGTAACTAATGATTCCATGCAAACCATAGCCGTGGGTGAAAGCATGATTTCATACCACCGTGCAAAAGTGTAATCAGCCAATCATCAGGTCGGCGGCACATTTACATGTTTCATAAGAAATAAACCGTTTGAGATAAATCATTTGGTTTGTCCCGATATTTCCTAATCTAATCCTTTAGATCTCTACATGGACAACGGTTCTGTGTAATCTTAGGGCTCATTATAGATAACTCTGAGTATTGAAGGAAAGAAAGAAAACAACCGCCAAACACACAATCCTTGAAGCAACACACGCCATGAAAAACAAAAATAAGTAAAGAAACTGAAGAATGTGTGAAGGCGGGTAAATGTGGTCTTTGAGCAATATGTGAAGGATGTCCTGGACAGAGAAGAAAACAAACACAGAGATGCTGAGAGTTACATTTCTTACCAGAATGTTCATCACAACCAGAGGAAATAGACATTGATGAAATGTGTAGGTCCTATCACCAGAAAACGTGGCATATATATATATATAAGCATTATATGGAACACTAACGCAGGAGGCATAGGGACCGACAGAGAAGGATATGCACATACACATTTGTTGTTTGTCCATCAAGCTGATGATGACCATTCATTTCATCCATGGGGTTAAAAGTATGGAAGCGTGAGTTCTAAGATGGCTGATAAGGTCTATTTTGGCTCGACATGTTCTTTGACAATGTGGGCAAAGAATGCTTGACGTTCCAGAAGGAGGATCTCCTGCAGTGGTTTTTCTGTCTAGCCTTTTCTTCACAGCTCTTGCAGTCCTGGTTGCTTCACACGTGACTGCACCCTTATGTAATGATGCACGCCACGAATTATGGTCTTTAGCAGCAGTCTCCCGGGTGTCAAGATGAATTCCAAACCCTTTCAGTGAGATTTTCAGTGTCTTTAAAGGTTTTCCTCTGGCCGCCTTGGGAGCGTTCACCACAACGCAGCTCGCCGTTAAAACGTTGCTTAGGGAGCCTGTGATCTGGCATACGAGTTAAGTGACTAGCCCAGCAAATCTTATTCTTCATTAGTAGAGTGTGGATACTGGGCATGGACGCTCTTTCTAGAACTTCAGTGTCAGGAATATTGTCTTGCCATTTAGTCTTCAATAGCTTCATAAGGCAGACTGTGTGGAAGTGGTTTAATTTCCTAGCGTGTCGCTGGTAAACAGTCCATGTTTCACAAGCATATAGCAGTGTGGATAATACAACTGCTTTATAGACTTTCAGCTTTGTTTGCAGGCTTATTCCATTTCTGTCCCATACCTTCTTGTACGGTCTGCCAAAGGCCGCGCTGGCCTTGGGGATTCTTGCATTCACTTCGTCATCAATTGTGGCAGTTTGTGACACGGTGCTGCCAAGATAGGTGAACTTGTCCACAACACTTATTCTATGATCGTTCACCTTGATATTCGGCACGGTGTGATTATTCCCTGGAGCTGGCTGGGACATAACTGGTCTTCTCCAAGTTGATATTGAGCCCAAAGTTGGCACAGGCATATGAGAAAGATGAAACATTGTGTCTGTCGGATGAATGGTTAATGGCTCAACCCCAAAGAGAGAAAGGAGCTAAGTTCCTATTTCCCAATGTGATCCTGTCCGTTTAATTATGATAACCTTTAATGGCTCAGTTGCTTGAGTCCATAAATAGAGTCTCAAAAAGCAAAGGAATACCTATTGAAAAACATTTACAAGTTTTTCCCCTTAATACCCAAAATCTCCTTTTGGTGGTTCCTTGCCTCTCCTCTCTCAGGTAACCTAATTTTATCTAAGGTTGTTTTGATTAAACTAATTGACAATGAAAAGTAAAAATTATACTCACGAGAGGAAATGACATCCTTTTTTCCATCATTTATTAACTATACAGTAGGTAATGAACAGTAATGTTTTTGACACAATCAATTCAAATACATCAAATACATACACGAAAAAAAAAACAGAAGATCATTTACATCAAGATCTTTACAATTAATTATATTTTCAGCAGTGACTTCCCTCCTAACATAGTATGACGCCTACAGGTCATTGCGCAGGTAATTTTCCTGCAGATCCTCTTTGGAAATAAATCTGAAACAGAAAACTTAGTCTGCCCTCTCTTGTCTTGACTTGTGGGTTATAGATTTCTGCTCCAAGCAGTCACTGTGATATATTAAGCTTCAGTGTGTTGTTCTTCCCCCGGTTTGTAGAATATTTTAGTTGGCTCTAGATTTTTCCATTTTTGGCAGGTAAATTATGCTAAATAAATATGACTTCTCCTATAAGGAAAATAGAACTTTTGCAGATGGATAGGTTTCTGCCCCACTCTCTCACAGAGCATTTAACAAAGTTGCTTCTATCACCAAAGTCAGGTCTGGATTTATATGGTTATATTCACTACCTGAAATTTCAGCATCAATCATAAATCTAATTATATCATCAATATGAACATCAGAAATGAAATGCTGTAAACTCCTAAGAACACAACAAAGGAAATCAATAAAATGAATCTTGTTCCTAGAAAAATATGCATAGGAGAAAGATAGTATTGGTGTTCTCAATTAGTTATCACCAACATAATTGTTTGCTCTCCATCCAATCTTCCATTATAAGGCGTTCAAGGTTTAGACTAGCAGATGTGCAGCTTCATCTTCACATATACCTGTCCTCAGGGTATCCAGGTTGAGCACTACTCTGATTTATTTGGAATTTGACAACTATGTTCCCCACCCTCTTCTGTACCTAGTTATTTTCTCTACATTTTCTTCCATTAAAGAAAAAGGGTCTCATACATTAAGGAGTTTTAAAAATTATTCCCTATTGCAATGAATATTTGCTTATAAACAATATAAGTACACCATGGTATCAGTTCTTGTATAGTATCCAGGTGAATTATTTTCTAATCAAACGTTTCAAGGCGAGTATTTTCCCTCCTCTTCACCGTGTCTGTAATATGCTTGTACTTCATTTATCATCATCGTCATTCTCATTATCATCATCATTGTCATTACAATCATCATCATCATTCTCATCCTTATCATTATATCATTAGTATCATCATCATCATCATCATTACAATCACCATCTTCATTATAATCATCATCACCAATATTGTGATTACAATCATCATCTCATTATCATTACACTCATCATATGTTGTAACATGACTGATCTATAATACAAAGTGGGGTCTTGTTTAAGACACAAAACCAGATGCTAGTAGTATGTGTGATGTGTAATATGGGTTGTGTCGTGCTTAGGGCACAAAACCAGATGATGGTACCATGAGTGATATTTAATACAAAGTGGTGTCATGCGTCGGAGTACACTAATTTATTAGTTAGTGTATGGGTTACCATTAACATGTTCTCTTCTGATAGACAGGACATTATACACCAAAGTTGCCTTCTATTATGAGATTGATTGCCAAATAATACTCCTTCTCAGCATGTTACTTCATCTCACTCATTCTCCTCATTCATCAGACAAAATATTCATATATGCTTGGATGATCATTTCACTCATTCATCAGAAATCCTTCTCATACTTGCATGTAAGATAAGTAATTATCTTATCTATTAGACAGAATGTGTACCCAGGGAGTAAGACAAAATGTGTACTCAGGGAGTGAGACAGAACGTGTACTCAGGGAATTAGACAGACGTGTGCTTCGGGAGTGAGACAAAAGGAAACATAGTGGCACATTGGAGAACATGACCGGATATTAACCATATGATAGCGTCTCTTCCTAGGGTTAATGGAGCATAAGTCTGCACTGATGGATTTGTGCTAAATATAGTCAATGGTCTCTCACTCTAAGACCTAATGGGTGATTGGAGACAGTCCCGATTTTGTTGATCAATCGGCAGACGAAGTGTGATGTGATCAATATTGTGTCGGTATTTTTTTTGTTTCCCATAAAATATCCTGGTATCTAGGCTAAATCGAGATAGGATTCTATGTACCAACAAATACATAGTGTGACACGTAGAAACATATTTAATATGTAAAACCGAAGGATG
>OY992885.1:73191787-73239287 GCA_963921405.1 Cepaea hortensis
TAGACTATGTATCAGAAGTGCAAGATATTGTTTTTTCTAAATAGCTAAAAGCAGCGAAAGTAAACACTGATTTTTAGTTATTGAAAGATATGATGCTAAGAGATAAAATCATATCATCTCTACCCATACCATTAGCTAAGTTCCTGCAAGAAAACGAATAGGGACATCATTACGATGACTGGTATTGAAATTAATATAGCATCTGCTCCCACATTTAATACAACTGAACCATTCATCTATAAAGGTAAACCCAGACAAAAATTTAACCCGTGCAAGTATTGTAAACTATTACACGGTGAATACGAGATGCGTTACAAAAACCCTAACGTTGAAGCACATCTAGAAAGTATGATTAGCAAACAACAGTCTAAACGAAGCCGATATAAAAGAGCAACAAAATGTCATTTTTGTCGTAGCTGTGGGTAATTTTTGAATGGGTGTAAAGGTAGAAAGATATTAAAGAAAGCGAATGCTGCACTGATAGAAACATCCAATTCAGACAGTGAATTATATAGTGAAGTAGAACAACAAGAATGTTAATGCGTTAGAAGTCATTGATGTGTTTAATTTGGACAAATTTATAACATGTAATAAATTCCATACAGATGGCATGTTAGATTGTGTTCATACTGTACCTTATGCATCTGAGGATTGTAATGCTGTCATTTCCTCAAAAAAAGATCTTAAATTACATAATGGGTTTGTAAATAACAAACCATGCAAAATTTTACTCGATTCTGGATCCACCCTAACAGTCTGAATAAAACCTTTGTAGAACAGAAACACTATACAGGGGGATTTGTAACATGCCGTACGTTTTCGGGCACTATTGAGAAATAACCTTTGGCTGTAGCAGATATCAAAACGCCTTTCATCACAAGCAAAATCATTTGTGCAGTGTTAAACCAACCTTGCTGTGATTTAATACTAGGCATTCTACCAGAGACAAAGGATTGTTCTGAAGAACAAATTACGTCCGGGAACAAAAAGACCTTCAGGCTATTGCAGTAACTAGATTTACTGCAATGAAACAACAAGACGACTACCAAACATAGTCGCTACAATTGATAACGGCGAGTAGCACTGCCAGTAACAAGGTTAAAGAAGACTTTATCCTAGCGCAACGCGCAGATCCCTCTTTAGTTAACTATTTTAAGTTAATATACACAAAACAGAAGCTGACAAATATCGCTTCATGGCACTTTAAACTGAAATACGGTATACTAACAAGATTTTATGAAAGAAACGATAGCGTGGTACGACAAACTGTTCTGCCAAAACAGTACAACCAGAAAGTACTACGAATCGCCCATGACTAACCATTTGCAGGGCATATGGGGTACCTAAAAAAAAAGAGCCAGAAATTTGACACAATTCTACTGGCCGAAATCTTGCAGTGAAATAAAGAAATGCAGCCAATTTTGTTCCACCTGCCAGAAAATGGTAAAAAGGGAAAGCACCCAAAAGCAGAAGTGCATCCCACAAAATGGGCTTCAAGATCATTTCAAACAATAGCCGTAAATATCGTAGGACCATTAAGCAACAATGGTAACAGATTAATTCTTACCATGGTTGTTTTTTTTTTTTGTTTTTTTTTTTTTTGTTTTTTTTTTTTGCACCAGATGGCCTGAGGTGATACGTTTGAAAACTATCAGATCTAAAGATGTCACGGATGTATTTTTCCACCTTTTGTCACGGATAGGTTTTCCAGATACCATCTTATCTGATAGAGTAACACAATTCATAGCAGAATCTACTCAGGCATTCACTAACTCACTAGGCATTAAACAATGCTTCACAAGACCGTACAGACCTGCTTCTAATGGGGTTTGTGAAAACAATTAACGGTGACTTAAAACACATGCTCGCCAGAGTGACAGAAGAATGCCCAGCAGACTGGGATACATTACTCCCTGCAATGCTGTTTGCGTACAGAGAAGTAACACCGTAGACAGCTACCAGCGACGGACTGACTAACCCAAAGGTGAAGGACAGGACAAGGTAATACTAAGACGCATTACCCACCACGGACGACTTGAGATACACGCGGTCATACACAACGTGATAGGAGACCCAGATCCCAAGCTTGGGCAGACGGGACTGGGCATTCAATGTGGACGGTTGTGTTTGGACATTTATTGAGCTAGTGAACAGCTGACAGAAATGATTGCTAGTTCGAGCTGCGAGTATCTGATATAGTTTGTGTGTGTGCTAGTTGCGAGAGCGATTATATATTTACAAGGCTAAATGATATTTGTACCAGCTCCGTGGCCGAGGGGTTAGCAGCTTTCTCCGCTAACCCCGAATACTCTCGTCACGTGACGCGACGAGAATTAGCAGTGGTTCGAATCGCAAAAGTGACTTATGAGAGTATGGAGCCGGTCGCTCAGAAAGTCGTGGCGTGCTGATGAGCGTAATCTAGCCTAGGAATCAACATACAGCTGAAAGATGCTGGTGTTGACCGCAATATCCTGAAACAGGATGGAAACGCGGGGGAAAAAAAAAAAAAAATGATATTTGTAATATTATATACCATTGAAGTGTATTTTCTTAATTAAATCTATTAAGATGTTTACCGACTTCGACTGATGTTTGTTAGCATGTAAGTCACCTGCCAGGGCACAGACAAGTTCATGAACCAGGACCCTGATATGTAGAAATGGTTACCACTTCTTCAAGATTCTAGTCTAGTAGTTTTCCTGGGCTTTTCAAGGTGCTGAAGCTTGTCATCTCATCTCATCTCATTATGTTCCTCTTGTACCTTGCGGTGTCGAGGTGAAGTATAACTATCGTGAGAGTGCTCGATTATCGGCTTCAAGTATCGATATTCTCATGGACTGCTATTCCCTCCGTCCAACGTTTGCGTTGTCGGCCTCTTCCTCTGTTTCCATCTGGTCTGTACATCATTGCTTGTTGTGGTATGCTGTTGACTGGTAACCTACTTGCATGGCCAAACCATTTGAATTGCTGCTTTCTTATAAAACCTAGTGCTGCTTTAACTTCCCACTTTAGTCCTGATTTCTTCATTTCTGATCTTATCTCTTCTTGATACGTTGAGTACTCTTCTCAGGAGTCTCATTTCTGTTGTTGTGATTTTTTTTTCTGTCATTGTCCAGGTTTGGCACTGGTAGTATAGAGTTGGTAAGAAGATTGTGTTGTAAAGTGCTTTCTTAGTAGTTATTGATAAATGTTTGTTCTTTAGTATTGGTGCCATTTGTCCAATGCGTTGGTTTGCCTTATTGCATCTATTTTCGATCTCGTCTTCTGATCTGCCATTTGATGATATACTTCTTAGGTACTTGAAACTCTTTACTTGTTTCAAGGTATGTTCGTTTAGGTGAATTGTTGTTGGGTTTTCTTGTTTAGTTATAGTTATTACCTCTGTTTTGCTTGTGCTAATTTTCTTGATAGGTTCCCTATAATTTCGTTTAGACTATTCATGTGGTCTTGGAATTCAGCTTCTGATCTTGCTATTACTGCTTGGTCGTCCGCAAACAGGAGTTCTCTAATGGTTAGATATGCAGATGGTTCTACTTCTGTGTTTTCGCCATGCGGCATTCTTGCGCTCTCTGTTTGGCTGGTTTCTCTACATATGTTGTCTATATATGTTATGAACAAGAGAGGGGACAGGACACAACCGTGTTGTACTCCAGATCTTATGGTCAAGGGTTCTGAGTGTCCTCCAGTTGCTCTCACTATGCATTCACTGTTGTTTTATAAGCTTCTACATAGGTTTGTTAGATGTGTACTCACTCCATATTGTTTAAGGATTTCCCACGGCTTGTTTCTATCTACACTATCAAATGTCTTCCCTTGGTCGACGAAGGCTAAGTAGAATGTTTCATTGAATTCGATTGATTTTTATATAAGTTGTCTAAGAGCAAAAATGGCATCTGTGCATCCTTTGTTTTTCCTGAATCGAAGTTGTGTTTCGCTTAGCTGGGGTTCAGTATTAGTTAGTAGTCTTTTTTCAAGAATTTTGCAAAATATTTTCCCAGTATGACTCAACAGTGAAATGCCTCCGTATTGTGTGCAATCTGTTTTGCTGCCTTTGTTTATTCAAATTGGGATAATTATGGAGTTTCCCCAGTCTTATGGTGTCTGTTGTTCTACCCAAACGTGGTTTAATAGTCAATGCAGCCAAGCTGTTCATAATTCTCTTGCTGCTTTAATTAATTTATTTGGTATTTCATCTTGTCCCGGTGATTTATTCAATGGTGGCTGATGGCTTCTATAATTTCGTCTTTTAGTATGTCTAGTTCTAGTTCTTAGGTGGCATTTGTGTAGGTTTCTTGAAGTCCTGTGACATCTGAAAGGATGTTGAGAAGTTGTTCGAAATACTGCTTCCATCTTATTTATTTTTTTTCGCATATCCTTTACAGGACATCGCTGTCAACAGCAGCATCTTTCAGCTGTCTGTTGATTTCTTGGCAAGATTACGCTCAGTAGTTTGCCATTGCTTTTTGAGCGGCCGGCTCAGTATCCCGCAAGTCACCAGAGGGGGTCGAACCGCTACGAGACTCTGCGTGATAAACGGGATTACGGAGAAAGTGTTGTAACCCCTCAGCCAGAGAGACCGGCTTCCATCTTATTAGGATTTGTTTTTGTTCATTTATTGGTTCTCCATTTTCGCTGTTAATTATTTCAGTTGGGTCAAAGGGTTCTCCTCTGGTTCGCATTGCACTTATCTTTTTGTAGACGTTTCTGGTTGCGTCCTTGTGGTTTTTATTTAGGGTTTCTCCATACTCTTCCCAGTCTTTTTATCTTTTTTTCCCTTTTTACTGTTCTATTCACATTTCTCGCTATTCTATATTCTATGTAATCACATTCCTGTTTGCTCTTCAACCACTTTTCATATTTTTCCTTTTTGTCTTTTACCGCGTTCTTTATCTCTGCGTTCCACCAACCTGTTATTTTCTGTATCCGTGTTTTGCGGTGTTTTTTGTTTGTTTGTTGTTGTTGTAGTTCCACATGTTATATTTGCAGTATTTAAAATGCTTGATTTGAACATCTCCCATTCTTCTTCCACTGTTTTTCTTTCTATAGGTAATTTTACAAAGATTTCAGTTAGTTCTTTCTCATAATTTTCCCTTACTGCCTTGTCTTTAAGGTTTTTTAAGTTTACTGATTCGCATGGCATGTATATTCCTGCTCTTTGCTTTCTTCTTCTGATCGTTCTTATTGTGGCAACGACTGCTTTATGATCTGTGTTTATACTTAAATTGGGCACTGCCCGTGCATCTAATATATTTATATTTCTGTTATTTCTAGTTAATATAACATCAATTTGGCTTTTAGTATCTAGATCGTTCCATTTATACCAGGTGTATACTTGTGAGTCTTTATGTTTATAAAATGTGTTTGTTATATAGAGGTCGTGTTGGCTGCATAGCACTATTAGTCTACTTCCGTTATCATTCCTTTCATTATGCTGATCTCCAAATGCTCCCAGATGTTTTTCTATGCCCACTCTGTTATGTCCTTGTCTTGCATTGAAGTTTCCCATAACTATGATGTTGTCCTGCTTATCTATTTTATTTAGCACGTCTTCGTAGAATTTCTCGCATTCTTGCTCATTTTTGTTTGTATTACATGGTGCGTATATGTGTACATATGTTGTAATTGTTTGTTCTTTTATTCTCACTATTATGATTCTTTCTTATACATATTTTATTTCTAGCATTCCTTTTGCTAACCGTGGTTCGATGACTATTCCCACACCGTGTCCTTCCCCTTTGTTCTGGTGTCCGCTATTTCCATCAGTTCAATTTTCCTCTCTTCCATCGTTTCTATAAGCTCTTCTTCTTTACTACTGAAACCGCAGACGTTCATTGTGCCTATTATTTGAGTCGCTGATCTATCTCGTAGTCCATTAACATTGTCTCATGGTTTCATGGTTTCCCGGTCTGCACCACGTGGAGGTGGGGGTTGACATGTGTAGTCTGCGGGTCATCGGCAGGCTACTAATTTTCACTTTTCACCCCTCCTGGGAGAGGCTAGCCGATTCCAACCCTGCTGGCTGCAGGTCCAGGCGCATTCCACACCTTGCTGAAGCTTGTTACAGGTAGAAATTCGCAAAGAAACCATTGAAATCTAAATCTGCAGGCGAATATAAATCGTTTGACTACTTTCTCGGGGATTTTGGCGAACTTCATCTTTCCATCATCATATAGTGTACTATTTAATGTGGTCATTGAGGTACTTAGGTCGTTAGTGTCCATACGTTATAGGAGGTCTGATTTAGAGAGTAGGATGAAGTATTATCACTGTCACAATTCTATGTAGGATTCTTATTGAAAGCCATGGTTCTTCATAGGGAATCTTTCTTAAGAAACTAGTTAGTGTTAGGAGTGTCAGGTTATGGTTATGACATAACCATATGAATCTGTTCTGTTAGATTTGAAAGGGGTTTGAGTAGGAATAATAGTGAATCGGGTTAGGAGAGAAGAAATGTTTACTATGGCCGGGATCACTCACCAGGTTCTCTTTTCTATTTTGTTGCATATTCCTCTTTTTTCGTGTGATCGCATCATAAAACTCAAGTCTGTGCCTGTGTGATATCTTCACTTATATCGAGAAACCCAGAAATTAAAATGTTGAACATGCCTGCGAGCCAGTGAAACAATTTTCCATGGTGAACCTCTGTGTGTGTGTGTGTGCGTGCGCGCGCGTGCGTGCGTGTGTGTGTGTGTGTGCGCGCGCACACATTTATCGTTGTATCTACCAGCCGTTTAGAGTGTTGACACACGACGTTTCTAAGGGTGATACGGTTGCCAGTTGGCGTCATTCAAATTTCCTACAATCATTCATTGACATTCTCCTCACTCACCACGGCTGCTCTCGTGATGAGATCCATCACCAGACGCCTTCACATCGCTTCATAACATATTTCTTCAGGGTAAGTTTCAGTTATCACATTCTCTATTTTTCTACTTCTGCTTTAAGTCTCCCTCAATTAAAGTCGCTTCGCTATTCTTTTAACACTGTCTAGGGGTGACTTCTTAAAAGAGTGAGAATTTTTTCCCTGTTAGTTTATTTGCAGGTATGAATCCACATTATAGGGGGACCAAACATCATTAATATTAGATATGCGGATGAGACAGTATTGATTGCAGACAATGAGCAGGATCTGCGACATTTAGTAGATGCGATTGTTGCACAGTGAACAACTATTGTTATTATTAAACTGTAAGAAGACACAGATTATGGTTGTCACTAGGAAGAAGGAAATATCACAATGTAATATATAAGTAAATGGGCATATTCTTCAACAGGTGAATCGGTACAATTATCTCGGAACAGTAATAATATCTGATGGGAGATGCCTTGAAGAGATTAGAACAAGAATCGCCATGGCGTAAGAGGCCTCTATCAAGATGAATAACATACTGAGTGCTGAGGTGCTACGTAGGGTCTGTACTTTCGTATTGATGTGAAGCTTGGACAATGAGCAATCAAGCTGAAAAGCATCTTATGACAGTGGAATGTGGTTTCGAAGAGAACGCAAAGAATACCATGGACAGACAGAAAAACCAATGACCAATTACAACAAGAAACAAATGAAAATCGTAAATTGGTTAGAGAAATTAGACGTAGACAGCCGGAATTTTTGGGACATGTTATGAGAAGAACTAAATTGGAGAACTTGGTGACAACTGGGAAGATCGAGGGGAAGAGAACGAACGAACGGACTTTATTTTCAAAGGGTAACACATTGGGCACGCAGGCCCGTCTTACATTCGGCCCTTCGAACAAAAGAGAGAACAAAAGAGAACACAAGGAAGACAGAGAAGTAAATACCTAGATGGCTTGACCACGTGGCATGGTTGAAACAAGAACACTGAGCTGATCCAAGACTCTGGTGATCGAGTGAAATAGCGAGTCATGACCGCCCATGCTTACCGGCATAGCACATGATGGGTGGATGGTTCCTGAACTTGATGTGTTTGGTTATGTAACATTTATGTTTATCGCGTTCCTCTTATACAGTGATATACATTCCCCTTGGTGTTGTCATTGTATCAGTGTTTGTTCAGAAAGCCTGTAGGACAGACAGGGGTCTAGTACTCCAGAACTCGAGAAGTTAAAGGATTCCACCCTCGAATCCTGTTACAATGACAATGATTAAAGTCTAAGATTATTGCTGCAAAAGTTGAAATGCGCCACACTACGTGTTTATGAAGAAGAGGAAGGCCCATGCACCAGCAAATATTACGGTATGTGAGGTGTGAAATTTTAGACGAGGAGATACCTAATGGGATCCCTATTGGGCGGGGCTATCATACTCATATGCCTTCGTTAGAACCTTTTACGGGCTCGTTCTCCCCCACGTGAAGTTCCCTAATATAAAGCAAGTTCCCTTCACTAAAAACATAATGATAATAAAGTTAAGAATTGTAGGTTCTTACGGACGGCGTGAGGATCAAGGAACATTACCACCGACCCCAGGGAAGGAAGTACCTGTCGCATAATGCGCACTCCGTCTGGTTCACTTCTGCACAGCACAACTACAAACCACACTTCTCTCCAAAAGCGTTCGCACTAGGAAGCATTGGAATGCTAGGAATGTAGCGTCTGCACTAATAATAGATGTGACACCCAGTGATGGATAGGTCATGTGGTCGAAGTCTGTTCTATTCATTGGATAACCTAGAAGAATCGCGTCGGCGCGAACCAATTGGGGTCCAGAGACGCTAACATTTGGCACATGCAGATCGACAGTCCAAGAGGCCAGATGTGATTTCAGTGGGAGTCCATTTGATCTGTATGTCCCTCTGCCTGATTCATGGGGATGCTTCAGACTAAATTATGGCTGAATTTATACACTTATGAGTCAGGTAAAGCTTTGTGTATGAGAGTGTGTGTGTGTAAGTTTCGGCACTAATGAATATATATATTCTTCTATCCGAAGATAGCCGCCAACTTTCTCCCGGTCCCAGAATGGCTACTCTGTGCCAGCACTGGTGTAGATATCTGACTCCATCTATCTTTCGTTTCCAGAAGAGTTGCTGCACAAACATTATGTCTTAAGCTGTGACAAGAGGTTCACTTATGCCCAGACTGTTCCTATTCTTGAGTCTAAATCCTACTAGCTTTCTGACTTCGTTCAGAGCAGGTTTAGTACAGGATAAACTATGATCTGTGTGCTATGTGGCGCCTTAGTTCCAACCCACAGCGAATCGTCAACACACGCGAATGTGAGACGGAAGGATGAAAGGCTCTACCTCTTATCTTATATGTCCGTGGCGTGAAGTCAGATTGTGTGTGTAACTGTTTAGCAGCAATGACTGGTCCAGCATTTGTACTGCTGTGATTATTCGAACGCATTGTGACCATGTATCTAGCACTCTGACCGAATCACAGTCAAGCTAACAGCCCAACCCCAGCACTCAAGTGAACGAATAAAGAAGAAGATTGATGTTGCAATGAAAGAATGAGTGCTTTGTGTCCTCTCATCTTTCTTCACTCTGTATATATATATATATATATATATATATATGTTAATGAATGAGAGGCAGTGTAAATCCTCATAAGGAATGTTTCACATAGACCTCCACATTCATACCAATTATATGTTAATTATATTAACATTGGAGTGAAAATATTTAATGTATGTTTCTTTACATTATTACTTGGATTCAACATGTGGATTGTAGTTTTATTAAAGCATCACCCTGTTTGACAGAGTAAGTAAAGGATGAACATATAGTATGCTTCCATGCATAAGCACTTCTAAACTGTCAAGGGGATTACCACCCCAGTGTCAGAAGAAGTAAGTAAAGGCAATGACAGAAGAAGTGAGAAGGTATAAACAGGAAAGTAACCAGACAAACTAAAACAATTGAGGTAGCACTGATGGGTAACATGAATATTATGAAAATGAAACAATCATCCTGTTCTGTTCCATTACTATTTAGGATCAGTTATGCTGGGTGCATTTTATCATTAACTCTCCATCATTCCTCTCCTCGCCTTGTCATTCACTGTGTCTGTGTCCTCTGTGAGAACATCAGTCAACAGATCATCATGTACAAGAGCAGAAGAAGAGGACCTGCCAACTGCAATTGCTGATGTCTAATTGCCAGTACAAATCAGAGACACTGTAGCTCTAACTGTAGGTGCTTCCTGAATCTGCTACCTTCTGGACCTTCTGTCTTTAGCCCTTTTCATTCTTGTCAGCTGGAGAATTATCATCCATTGACTAGATATAAATAGGTTCACCATGTGTATCCACCTTAGGTGAGGATGACGGTGTTCGCAGATTGTCATGATCCAGAGTTGCAGAACATTGCCCAAATAGGTACAATGGATCTGTAGACCTAGAGCAGATCTGTAATAAAAGGTGCAACAGGATACTGTGGTCAGGACCAAGATTACTCAATGAGTCCCCACTGAACTGTGCCCAAAACTGATCTGTGTTTCATGATTATTCTGGTGATTGACTATATCTGAAGTGTAGAAACATTTCTAAGATCACTAGGATCATTTTATACCTCACTGCAGATTACTTACAAATATGGCAGAAGTTTTGGCAACATTTCATCAATGCTATACTTTGATTCCACTCAGTGAAATTTTATAATTAAAAGAACAATCAAGGACTTTAATGGACAGAGAGCAGTCATGAACTCCTCTGAATCATATAGTGTGTAGAGACTGTTTAGACAAGTTGTTTTACAAATTCTTGGGAAATTTTCCATTACCATCTGGGGTATCACAGAAACAATGGCAGGCTAACTGGAGGAAAGGCATAGTGGCCAAATGACTGAAATCATCACTGAACTAAATGAGAGTTCTTAATTATAATGTTGAATATGAACATTATCTCTAATGTTTTGATGTATTTCATATATGTCATAAATGCTTCACTGGCTTAATTCCACAGCTTCTTGGGTTAATAAACAAAATTAACTTTTCCTGCATTCTTCTGTCAAGTACATTGTGGTGTGACAAAACATTTTATTATCTATGTGTTTAGTTAATGAAACTACATCACATAAAGGTAGTATCTGGAACTACAGGTGACTGGGTAAACACTAATAGACAGCTAAATTCTGTTCTTTTGTAATCTCCCAGGTTCCAGGTTACTCAGAAAAGGGAACTTTAAATTTTATAAATTTCCTGTGACCATTTCACCTAAAAGGGAAAATGATCATAGGTGGGGGACTCTCGAGCTAAATAAGTTTCTCTTTTCGGGAAGGAAGATTTTGGAGGGAAGAAATTAACATTCCTGGAAAACCCCTAGATTTCCAGAGCTATTATGGGACACTTTGGCTTCCAAGGACCCATCCCCTCCAAATGAAATCAGTCCCATCCTCATAGCGTTACTTCATTGTGGGGTAAGTCTAGGTGGGTACTGCTTCCAACTCCCAACATGTCACAGTACCCTACGCACTCTAGATAAAGTTGGGTCAGTATGTAGATCTCCCCCACACAAATAATACCCATAGTTTCTCAGTAGATCATGTATGCCAAGACTTCTAGGGATTGACAGGACATACATGAACGTTCCTGGACATCCAATGTATGCACACAACAAAGTTAGCACATAACATGGTGTACGGTGTATACATAACAACCAGATTTGTCACGCAACAAGGTATACGTTACATATATGAGAAACATTAGGTCACCGAACAAGATGTAAACCAAGAATTACCTAAGTTTTTGGTATTTATTAAAGTTAATACAACAACAAGAAATAATGCATGAAACATAACAGATGTTATTCCCAATCACTCCAGTTCTCCTTATTAACTGCCTCTCATGGAGAAAGTATTCTTCATAATGTCCGCCTCCAGGCAGAGGTGAAGATAAATCAGACGACAGTAATTGAAACTCGCTACAAGGGAGGGAAAGGCCACCTCGAGCTTGCTTCTGAAACTTAATACAAGGAGGGAAAATCCGCCTCGAGCTTGTTTCAAATTCCTCAATTGAAGAATAATTCGAATGGTTAACGTCGGAGCTGTTATATCTTGACGTCCAGTCGTTCACTGAAATTAACCCAGGTGTTATTCTGAGCTCCTAAAATCGCGTAACTACATCCCATATGCCAGGGTAACAGTCTCTTTTGTACTGCAGCTCTTAATTTGTCAGTCGCATAGCAAATAGCTATGTTCTCCTTTGTCCTGGCTAGGGACATAGGGACTGCCTTATTTAAGGCCCCTGGAGTTCAATTGCTTCCTCGGTGCCTGCATCAGGTAACATTGGCACCTTGACATTGGCACCTTTCCGTCTTGACAGACGATAGTTTGGTACAGTGTTCTTCAAAAAGGCCTAATAACTGTCATATGGCAATAACTACGATCCATGGCGGTGGCGATTGAGGCTGGTAAGGCCAATTCTTGCTGCAAATGTTTGCCCACAGTAGGTGCATGTGAAAACATGGTCATTTCCACCATTTTGCACCATCTTACGTCTCTCACGCTCTGTGTGTGCTTTATATGCAATCATTTTCTCTTTTGTCTTTATTCCATTTCTGATAGTTGCCCTCCATGCAACACGTTCAGCGGCGACGTGCTCCCATTGTGCATTATCAATGCCTGTATCAATCATGTCCCGCTTACATACATCTTTGTATCGTAGTAGAGGCCGACCCTGAGATCTCCTACCCGTCTGTAATTCACCAAAAAAGATGTCCTTTGGTATTCTACCATCATCCATCCTCCTAACGTGTCCTTTCCATCTAAGTCTACGAAGACTGAGCATGGAATACACCGTCACACAACCTGATCTTTCCAATACTTCAGTATTTGTGATTTTGTCATGCCACTTAATACCAAGTATTCTTCGCAGACACCGCATATGAAAGCTGTTTAAACGTTTCTCTTGGCGTGAGTAAGTTGTCCAGGTTTCACTGCCATAAAGAAGAGTACTAAGGACACAGGCTTGATAGACAAGGACTTTTGTTTTGGCAGTAAGCTTCCTGTTCTCCCAGACTCTTTTTGCTAACATGTTCATTGTTGTTGCTGCCTTGCCAGTCCTGATGTTGATTTCCTGATCGAGGGATAATTTGCTATTAACCTCTGATCCTAGATATGTAAAATGGTCTACTATCTCCAGTTCGGCGTCGTCAATAAAGATTGATGGTACACCATGTGCACCTTGTGACATAATCTGTGTCTTCTTTTTGTTAATTGTTAAACCAAATTCAGAACAAGCATTGGAGAATGCAGAATATTAGATGGTGTAATTCTTCCTCAGAGTGGGTCGTAATCGCAGCATCATCCGCAAAAAGCAACTCTCTGATTAGTACCCTGCTAATTTTGGTCTTGGCCTTCGATCTCTGAGCATTATAGAGGCCACCATCTGAGCGTGAGTGAATGTATATACCGTCATCCTGATCACGAAAGGCATATTTCAGTAGAAGTGAAAAGTATATCCCAAAGGGGGTGGGGGCTAGTACACAACCTTGCTTAACTCCACTCTTAATTTCAAACTCTTCTGAAGTTGAGCCATCAAACTTGATTATACCCTTCATGCCTGTGTGGAACGATTCCACAATGGACAGAAGAGTTGGTGGGCAGCCAATCTTTTTTAGTGCTTTGAACAGACCCTCACGACTGACCAAATCGAATGCCTTTGTGAGGTCGATGAAGGTAATAAACAGTGGCTGATTTTGTTCCCGGCATTTTTCTTGCATCTGTCGCAATGAGAATATCATATCAATGGTTGACCGGTTCTGACGGAAGCCGCACTGTGATTCGGGGTAGACTTGATCTCCCAGGACTTGAAGTCTGCGCAGGACAATTCTGGCAAATACTTTCCCAACAATACACAGAAGTGAGATACCCCTATAGTTGTTGCAGTCGCTCCGATCTCCCTTGTTCTTGTACAGCGTTATGATGTTTGAATCTTTGAAATCCTGTGGGACTTGTCCTTCTCGCCAGCATATCTCTATTAGCTGGTGGATCTGTAGAGCGAGGGTGTCTTGCCCACTCCTGATTACCTCTATTGGAATCCCATCCTTACCTGGAGCCTTGCCAGATGCAAGCTCATTTATAGCACACTTAACTTCTGTTATAGTGGGAAGTGTGTCCAGGTGGTCAAGAGTTGGCAGCGCCTCTATGGCGTTGAGGGCATCATCCGCTAGCTTGGTCTCACTTGAGTAAAGCTCTAAATAGTGCTCGACCCATCTATCCGTCTGCTGTTTCTTATCAGTGATGATTTCTCCAGTCAAGGTTTTCAATGGTGCACTTCTTTTGATCATTGGACCACAGGCTTTCTTTATCCCTTCATACATGCTTCTGATGTTTCCCTTATCACTTGCGATTTGAATGGACTCACATAACTTGATCCAATAGTCATTCGCACACTGCCTGGCAGCCTTTTGTACATCCTTCCTCGCTTGCTTCAGCTCATTCAGATTGTTACGCGTTGGTTTTTCCTTGTTTCTTAAGAGAGCTACCCTCTTTTTATCAATCAAGGGCTGCAGTATCTGGCTGTTTGCCGCAAACCAGTCCTGCCTCTTATGATCCACAGTGCCGTAAACCCCTACCGCTGTTTTATAAATAGTTTCCTTAAGTTTACCCCATTTATCATTTACTATACAATTTTCTGATGTATCATTGAAAGCGTCTTCAAGATGCTGTTGAAATTCAAAGCACTTTCCAGGATCGTGAGTGTTAATAATATTAATCCTGGGGCTAGACTTGTGTTTAGCTGTGTAGATTCTCTTTGGTCTCAGTCTAACCCTTGCAACAACCAAAGAATGATCTGTATCACAGTCAGCACTGTGGTAACTTCGAGTTAATGATGTATGGTTCAGATGTTGTCTCCGTGTGATAATGAAGTCCAGCTGATACCAATGGCCGGATCTTGGATGTTTCCATGTGACCTTATGCATCTCTTTTGTTTTAAAAAAGGAGTTTGTAATACATAGGTCATTTCTAGTGCAATGCTCCAGCAGCCTTTGCCCATTATCATTCATGCGACCGATGTTGTATTTTCCAAGGCACACTGGCCATGAACTCGAGTCCTTGCCCACACGAGCATTGAAATCACCGAGCATATAAATGTAGTCGGATTTTGGAACTGCCTTGATCGCAGAGTCTAGCTGCTCATAGAACGTATCCTTCACATCATCAGAGGAAGTGAGTGTCGGTGCATATGCAGTGAGAATGGTGGCTAATCCACAAGAGGTTGCCAAGCGCAGTGATAATAATCTTTCATTACCTCCAGCTGGGATATCAATCATTCCCAGTAGCGAATTCTTCACTGCAAAGCCCACACCGTGTTGCCTTTTTTCTGCCTGCCCTCTTCCCTTCCAAAAAAAGATGTAATTGTTTTCCCTGAGTGACCCTTCCTCAGCGAGGCGAGTCTCCTGCAGGCCAGCAATATCAATGTTAAGACGATTGAGTTCAGCATCAATCACAGCCGTTTTTCTTACATCGTCAATATTTGTCAAGTCAGTGGAAAATCCTGGACACATGGTTCTCACGTTCCAGGTTGCAAGCCGTAGCTTGAGGTTTCTATTATTCTTTTTATTAGTACCTGGTGCATTGGTTTTACAGCCTGCGATTCAGATTTTGTCCTAGCCCCAAGCACCCGTTGAAGCAGGCAGGCTGTGGCGGATCAGCACCCAATTGGCCGGGGCTGCCCAGCTTGAGGTGGGCGGTAGCTGATCAGTGACACCTGTAGGTGTCTCCCACCGTCAGAGGCAACGCGTGGCGCCCCATGTCTACGCCAACTGACAAGGACTTATAACCCGTAACAGTTGCCTCTCGCTTTGATTCCGAGACCGGTTAAGACCAGGGATGGGGTTATTGCCTCTCCATAGCACAAAGCCTGGGCTAACATAAAGAAACCATGTGTTGCCCATGCAGCATGATCCCTCTCTCGGCCTGCCTAGTTCACTCCAGAGGAAAGTTAACACCTATACATCTGGAACAAGACAAGCTGCAGAAGCTGCCGGATCAGCAAAGCAATGCTCTAACTGTCCGAGATAAACAATTGTAGTATATTATAAGCCAGTGTCCCACGAACACATGACTAAGAATCATTTACGACTCTTTATTCGAAAGCGTTGAATAGGCGTCTTTACGGTCCCTACGGGAATCATCAGTGTCAATCTATTCTACTTTCAGTTTTGCCAAGCAAGCTGCAATTTGAGGAAGGAGTCCGCGTTTACAAGCCTACGTGTGGTGTCCACTAATCTTATAGTTTGAAACAATATCACTTCCTCTCTTGCAAAGCCAGTTGGATTTAAATTTGGGTGGTAGTGTTGGCCTGGTCATTTGGTTTTCTCGCCCCCTTATCATCATCATCCTTCGGTCCATATGATTTTTCAGAATTAGGAGCAATTTTCTAAGATATAACTTTCTCCAGCTGAATACATGACTGAAACGACATGAATTAGGCATAAACTTTACATCCCATATCTGGAGGATAAAGAATATGATTGTCCAGCAGAACACACGACTGGAATGACCTGAATTGGGTATAGTGCCTGTCTGCCCATGTCTAGGATATGATGGATGAAATGGTACAAAGGAAAGCTGGGAGTCCACAAAGCGGTCGGGAAATCCATACCGTACAATGCTGGTAAAACCTGGACATCCCTCTTGTATAGGCCAGTTGAACATGAAATCCGGTGGTTTAGTAAACAGGGTATCACTCTGAATCCATATAGGCCAGGCAGATCCTCTGGCTCTTGCATACAATGTAATGCTGAGCACTGTCCGGAAGTTCCCAGATGTAAGGAATTTATATTACAACGAGGTCCTAGTCCATTCGAATACCCAGGTGCTGACATACGTATCCAGTGCATGCGCCAGCGAACCATTGCATTCTCCAAACTCCATCAGGTACTAATCAGAAACAGATTGATAACCCAGTTTCCTGTTCTGTAATAAAAGCTCAAACTACAACCATCCTTTCTCCAGCCGGTAGGTATAACACATCAAGTCAAGCCTCAAGCCTACCTGTTAATATAATGACTGCGTAATTTTGCAGATTCTGCCACTTATTTCCTTATCTTCTCAAAAATAATTTCTTTTTGTTATATGGTGTTCTGGCTTTCGCAGCTAGGCTCACCGACCAGCAATCCTTTTAGAAGATACAAGAAGAGCATGCAAATGTTTAATGACAAAAATCTCTAATTACCCAATCATTTTTTCACAGGATTTATTGAAGACTTTAAAGATCTCAATCAAACATCCAAATTCTCCTATGTTATACTGGACCAAATAAGAGTAAGAAAGCCAGCAAACACCTCCATCCTAACCTGAATTTTTAAGCATGTAAACTACATGAATTTTATACTAGACAAGTTGCCTGGGAAATGATTCTTATACCGAATTCACTATCCTCCAATTAACATAAAGTATCCCCCTGTAAGAGAGCTACTATTGATTCTACCCCGCGATGAGCGACCACCTGTGAAGTGGGCTATGGGTTCAAATTTCCAGGGGGAGCATCCACTTGTGAAGTGGGCTATTTGTTCAAAATTTCGAGACGGGCACCCACTTGTGAGGTGTGAAATTTTAGACGAGGAGATACCTAATGGGATCCCTATTGGGAGGGGCTATCATCCTCATATGCCTTCGTTAGAACCTTTTACTGGCTCGGTGTCCCCCACGTGAAGTTCCCTAATATAAAGCAAGTTCCCTTAACGAAAAACATAATGATAATAAAGTTATTAATTGTAGGTTCTTATGGAAGGCGTGGGGATCAAGGAACTTTACCACTGACCCCAGGGAAGGAAGTACCCTATGCACTCTAGATAAAGTTGGGTCAGTATGTAGATCTCCCCCTCACAAATAATCCCCACAGTCTGCAGTAGATCATGTATGCCAAGACTTCTAGGGATTGACAGGACATACATGAACGTTCCTGGACATCCAATGTATGCACATAACAAACACAATTAGCACATAACATGGTGTACGGTGTATACATAACAACCAGATTTGTCACGTAACAAGGTATACGTTACATATATGACAAACATTAGGTCACCGAACAAGATGTAAACCAAGAATTACCTAAGTTTTTGGTATTTATTAAAGTTAATACAACAACAAGAAATAATGCATGAAACATAACAGATGGTATTCCCAATCACTCCAACCATCACATGACATGATCAAATACAACAAGTGATTAATTATATTAACCAATCCTGATGGCACCCACATAAATAGATAGAATAATATCTTACACAGTGAGTGGCTGTGGAGGAAAATATTTGTCATTTGGTAAATTCATGCTGAGGATTAATCTCTGGGAGTGTTATTCATGCAAAGGAATTGTTTGCTGTAATGAACTCAAATAGGGTAGTTTCCAGAATTCCCAAGTATATATAGGATGTGGAGGCATAGGCGGTTAGGTATAAATATCTGCTGGAGTTTTAGAGTGGCCAGGAAGATCCCCAGGGATCATAACAATGTGATATCATTCTCCCTGATGCCAAATGGGCTTTTACAAAAGGTGAGAGTAGTAAGAGTATACCGTCATTTAGGCTGAGGGCTGGCATCTCTGCACGGACAGAATTCACCTTCACCATAATGTGTGGGAGCATCAGCTCCTCTCGACCGACCAACACATACCCTTCTTTCTTTATGGTTAGGAATGTCAATTAAGAACGTCTGGTGTGTGAGCCCATTCTGGGAATAGCCAGAACACTGGTCACCTCACCTCCCAACTAACATATTGGTGTGACCTCGCCATCTTGACCCGGACTGAGCTAGAAGGTTCCGCCAATATTTGATCTTGACGATATGCGTGGGCCTTTCAAATCCAGCCAATCGCCGTTTTCCGCTCGACGCCTACGTTGTCTCCAGCTCCGTGTAAAATATGATGGTGTGTCACAGTTGTAATTTATTTTATAAAGGTCGGCGAATTGTCGATGACTGTACAGTATGTGACACGGTAGTGGAAATGAATGTCTTATTTAACTTATTATATTGTTGGGTCGAATAAGCATTTCTAAATTGCATCAATAATAGTTCTTTTATTTCTAATGAATCCCTAAACTGCATATGTAAAGCTTTGGCAAACAAATCAGATGTTTTAGAATGTAAACATTATCGCCACAATATGCAATGTGGTTCTAATGCATAAACGTTACTGAGAATAATTATGAGATTAATAAGATGCAAGATTACTCCAGACGTTTTTCATTCATCATCATCAAGTGCCGTGCCAGCTGGCGTAGGCGTTCATGGCTCTCCACAGATCTCGGTCTTTGGTTTTCTGGATCAACTCTGCTGCTGATATTCCTCCATGACACCGTCTCAATCCATCCAGCATAATTTCTCTAGGTCTGCCTCTGCCTCTCTTCCCCTCGATCTTTCCAGTTGTTACGATGTTCTCCAATGCCTCTCTTCTCATCACGTGACCGAAGAAAGATGTTTGTCTCTGTCTTATTGTTGTATATAATGTTCTAGTTTCATTAGCCTGCTTCAGGCAGTCATCGTTAGTTACTCTGGCAGTCCAAGGAATTCGCAACAGTCGTCTCAGGAACCACATCTCTGTTGCTTCTAATTTCTTCTTACTTTGTTCATTTACATTCCAAGATTCACTGCCATACAGCAAAACTGGTTCTACATAGCATTTCAGCACTCTCTTTCTTACATTCAGTGATAGTGACTTATTGCACAAGATACTCTTCATTTTCTGAAATGCGGCTTTTGCCTGCCCTATTCTGCTCATAATCTCTGTTGTACATCTTCCATCTGATGTTATAAATGCCCCTAGGTATCTAAAATTATCAACTTGGTTAAGGATTTTTCATTCTATTTCTATGTCACATTTTGGTGTCACCATTTTCTTTGATATTACCATTGTTACTGTTTTCTTGATATTCAAGGAGAGTCCTTTCCTTGCACTCTCTGTTACTACAACGTCTAATAATTGCTGTAGGTCTGTTGAATTATCCGCCACCAATACTGTGCCATCTGCATAGCGTATATTATTTATATTATAACCTCCAACTAGTATTCCTGGCATCTCTTTGATCTCTCTCATTATTACTTCGCTATACAGGGAGAAAAGATCTGGTGACAAGACACACCCCTGTCGTACTCCTAGCTTTATCTGTTCGTAACTACCCTCTTTATTTCCCATTTTAATTGCTGCTACTTGGTTCCAGTATACATTCTTTATTATTCTTAAATCTTTTACATCAATGTTGATATCATCCAACATTTTAATCAGTTCATCATGTTTTACTGTTAGTATAATCTATGAAGCACAAATATATGTCTCTCTGTTTCTCTATTGACCTTTCTATTAGTGTCAGTAATGTATAAATTGCATTGTTTGTGCCTTTTCCTTCCACAAATCCATACTGTTCTTCACTAATTTCCATTTTTATTTTATTTTTGTTTCTTCTCATTATGATTCTGAGTAGAAGCTTAGTGATATGGTTTATGAGGTTAATTGTACGAAAATCTTCACAATCAATTGCTCCTGGTCTTTTTGTATAGCTATAAATACAGATTTCAGCATATCACTGGGTAAATATTCACTGCTGTAAATATCATTCAACATTTTGGTTTTTCATTAATAATACATATTTACAAGAGGCTAGGACACGAACAATGTTATATGCATTAACATGACATTATTAGAAAGATAGGTAGAGGTACATACAGATCTGTAATTACGTTTCATAGGCCACATAAATGCTTTCCACAGAGTGGAGCAGGAGCAAGTAATCAACGTTCTAGTCACATTATACATTGACGTCAAAGAGAATAATTTTAAAAAAACGTTGGCAGTACACAGCAGTTATGTGACAGAGAAGTTGCAGTATAGACATACAGCTCAGTATTTATAAGTTCAAATCCCAGCAAAATGTCTGGGGACTTCTACAGGAACCCAAGGTGTCTACAGATTTGAAGCGTACTTTTGATAATTAGTGTTGCAGGATCGGATACCCAACTTTGGACAAGAGCGAAAACCAGGAGGTCTTGTGTGAACTTGGGGCACGATAAAATCCCACGGTGTCGGACATCACACAGAGCAGGCCTTCAGACGATTAGCTGGCAAGGTTATTGGACAGAAACCCTATTCATAGCTAGATATAACCCAATGTCTAGGATGGCATTTCTCTAGTGGAAACAGACCTTTCCTTACCGCATGCAGATGTCGGTCATTCTGGCCTCTGAGGTGCAGAACTCAGTGTGGCGGTCTCCTCTCCCCCCTCCCCCCTCTACAGTGGAAACAAACCTTTCCTTACTGCATGCAGAGGTCGGTCATACTGGCCTCTGAGGTGCAGAACTCAGTGTGGCGATCTCCCCCCTCTACAGTGGAAACAAACCTTTCCTTACCGCATGCAGAGGTCGGTCATACTGGCCTCTGGGGTGCAGAACTCAGTGTGGCGATCTCCCCCCTCTACAGTGGAAACAAACCTTTCCTTACCGAATGCAGAGGTCGGTCATACTGGCCTCTGAGGTGCAGAACTCAGTGTGGCGATCTCCTCCCCCCCCACCCCCCCTCTACAGTGGAAACAAACCTTTCCTTACTGCATGCAGAGGTCGGTCATACTGGCCTCTGAGGTGCAGAACTCAGTGTGGCGATCTCCCCCCTCTACAGTGGAAACAAACCTTTCCTTACCGCATGCAGAGGTCGGTCACACTGGCCTCTGGGGTGCAGAACTCAGTGTGGCGATCTCCCCCCTCTACAGTGGAAACACACCTTTCCTTACCGCATGCAGAGGTCGGTCAGACTGGCCTCTGACGTGCAGAACTCAGTGTGGTGATCTCGCCCCCCCCCCCCCCTCTTACAGTGGAACAAGGACGAAGGCAAATCAACAACCACATACCAACATGTCAATGTGTCCAGAGAGAACTCAGGTTAGGAAGCCTGAGATTGTTTTCGTTATACGTGGAGCATATAATTAAATCAATAGAAAAATGTATATTTGTTATCATCGTCATCATCTGCCATGCCGATAAGCGTCAGTGGTGATGTTTTACCATCTCACATGATCACCAGAGTTGTGGATCACCTCTGTGTTCTTGTCTCAACCATATCACGTGGCCAAGCCAACCAGCTATCTACTTCTCTACCTTCCCCTTGTTCTCTTCCCCTCATTCTTGCCAGTAGTCACCAAGTTCTCCAATTTATTTCTTCTCATAACGTGTCCAAAAAATTGTGACTCTCTAGGTCTAATTTTTCTAATCAGTTTACGGTTAATAATTTGTTTCTTGTAGGGATAGGTCATTGTTTTTTTTGGTCTGTCCTTGGTATTCTTTGCATTTTGGAAATAAGGATTTGATTTATTTATTTTATTTTTTATTTTTTATTTTTTTTGTGGGGGGGGGGGGGGGGGGGGGGACTGGTCTGTCCATGGTATTCTTTGCATTTTGGAAATAAGGAACTATATTAGAAATAATAGACATACATATTTGCAGCGCTTACCAAACCCGACACCCCACATTGTGGAACGGCTTCGGGTGGAAGAGCACAATTGCGAGGGTACACGCCTTATCCTGGTGCGAGGAAATGCAATCTAAAGAGAAAATGTCATGGCAGGCAGACCAGGCCCTAAACCTTGGTTGGCAGCTGGCCTAGGATCGAAGCTCCGACAGGCACACAGTTAGAGCATTGCTTTGCTGATCCGGTAACTTTTGCAGCTTGTCTTGTTCCAGATGTATTGGTGTTGCCATTAATCTGGAGTGAACTAGGCAGGCCGAGAGAGGGATCATGCTGCATGGGCAGTGTCACCAACTGGCTGGTGTTAGATCCCAGATGGGCAACCACTCAGCCAAAATCATTTTCTTCTACTGGTGGTTAGTTCTGGATGTAGTTTGAGATCCCCTAACTCTGTCAGAAGGGACTAATTACCCTGACTAATCCCAGAGAGAAAACGTGGAACAAATGTCTGTTATGCTGATTTAAGACACTGTCCCTGATACTCAAGAAAACAGCCAAGAAGTGGCTCGTTGAAGATAGAATATATCTATATAGTTTTGGCTGTACTTGGTATCACGAGAAGTGAGAAAGGAGGAGTTAAGACATGCAACGTAATCTGGTTACTTATGACTGCATAGGCAAGATACCTCCCGGACATAGATTCCCACTTCTGGATAATATGTGTGAACCCCCACTAAATGATACAATAATGTGTGTACTTGATACGCTACACAAACATTTATAAACATTTAGAATTATTCGGACAAATTGAGTTTAAAATACAACTGTGTTTATTATTGCTATTGATGATCATATGATGATGATGATTATATTATGGTATACGTAACTTAAGAGGTCACATAGGTCATGCTTCCCCCAGTGAGACGCAGTTCACTGTCAGATTGAAGGAGTCCAAATTGGTCCCTCACAAGGCTAAGTCACTTCCTGATATGGGTTGTTGACTGTCCATTGCTCCTAAGAGATCTGGAATGAAACGAACGGAGATGGGTAGTATCTACGTCTACACATCTCAAATCACATATGTCTATACATTCATATAAACATACATTCAAGTCATAATATATGATGGTATGATGATATATATGATGGCATGTTACATAAACATATATCAGTTCTAAATAAATAAATATATATGTATATATTAATAAAACTATTTAGAACATCTATAGCTCAAAACATACATATTCATATACATTTGTGTAATGGAGTGTTTCCCATATAAGTTCACCTCACTTACTCTTTTCCCTTTCTGATTCATTCATACTGTCTTGTCGGAAGGGCTGGTCGCACAGTCCTGTCGAACATTAAATGCCTTCCCTGAATCTGTCTGGGATATTGAATGTCCTAAGTCATGTCTGTCCTCATGCAGACATCATGCAGACAAGGTGAACTGGTGCCATTCCTCAAACCAAGTGGTTTCACCACAATCTTGGTAGGCACTCAAAGTGTTGGTCCAAATAATCAACGTTAATTTGGACGCTATCAAGAGACTGGTGGCTCTCAGGAATTTCTCCTAAGTAGTCAGTCTCCCCAATGTTTAACATCATACAGGATGAATCTAAATGCATCTCCTGTACACGAATAAGCCACACGCTCATGTAGCTTGGATAATGGATTTCTCCAAATTATCACATACAACAAATCAGACAACCAAGTGGTGAATGAAAGAAGAAAATAGTTCTCAGTGAAATCGTAAAGCTAGAACTGGAACATTAAGTACAAAGAAAATCCACCAGTGTAAAGTTTGGGAGAATATGCAGAACAAGAAACTACACAAGCCTTCAGACTAGCAGACAACTAATCAGAGTAATGGTCTTACCTGGCTTATAGCTAGGAAATCCTGTCATAATACTTCGTACAGAAGTCCAACAGAACGAAATGTTAATATTTCTCCAGTAGGTATCCTAAGAATGCTATTGTAAATGCGTCTGAGGATTGCTGGCCATGCATGCAGTTTTATTCTATTCAATTCCTGGCTAGTTTCCAGGTTGGTTAATTAATATGTCCAAGTTCCTGTTAGTTCCACCTATTTTTCATGTAGGACGATTTACCTAGATGGATTAAGTGCCAAATTATTTTCACCCCTCCTCCTTTCCTGTGACGGGTAGTTTCATCTGTCAATCAAATTGACCGATGTTCCGCCACGTGTCTGAAACAATGCTTTGGCCCATGCAACAGACGTTGCGTCATACCTACATTCCAATCTGCTGGTGCCTCCTCACTTTCCCAGGAATTAACAAGCTTTATCTCCTGGGTTACGACGAGGTGTAAGGCCTGCATTATATTGCCGTCTATGGATCACACGGGGTTTTCCCCTGAGTAGCACTGCCATGTATTATTTCAGACGGGTCTGGCTGACCCTCTTATCTCCCATTCTGCCGTGGCTGGTTCACACGTTAGGTCCTGTTGAACGTAAGGTGTTAGTCCCTATTCCAACCGCAGGCTTGTAAACTAACACGTCAATCTCAACTGACTGGCTCCGCGATGTCTGGTTGATCAGAACATCAAAGGGAAAATCTCTTAGATGTAGAGACCAGACGTTGCTTTGATCTACCAATGTAGTAAAAATGATAGTCCGGGCTCTAAGTGACTCTGTATTTTTCTCTTACGTTTTTATCCTCTTCTGGGGAACGTTTATTCTTTTAGAGAATGATAGAAAATTATTGTGGGCTCTTTAATTCCTTTTTAACTTGTGTCATTCGGATGCTGCTGGGGCTGTCCCATCACATAGCTCCCCAATTTAAATAGGTTCATTAATGAAGCCTATAACAGAGCCTCGGCAGCATTCAAGAATGTATCTAAGTTATCTCCCTTCTTGACCTGCCTCCAAGTCTGGGTTCCCAATATTCTTTGTGGCAGTGGGATGTTCTATGAGTCAAAAGAAATATCCCATGTCCATTCTCCCAGGATAAATCTTGCAAATCTTTGCTCCTGGTTTTGTGTCGGATTTCCGGGCTATTGCTCGGTAATGTCCTGTCCTCTGGAGGTTTTACTTTTTCCCAGCCGGGAAATTGCAAAATGTATAACAAGATTCTCCTGCGCCGCAGAGAGACTGTTATTGTCCACTCAATTTCTGGCCCTTGTCCTATCAGAAGAGGAAGTGCCATCAGTGTTTTCTTAAAAGAATTGGTCGCAGTAATGTTGCTCCATTTTCTTTTCCTCCATCGGCCAAAGATCATAATAAAATCCTTTAATCTCCTTTTGGCAGGAAATTTGCTGAACATCATAATTTTATGATGTGCCTTACACTCGTACTTGTCTCGTTCTTGGTAGGGTGTCCGTTTACTCCCTCCTGATTTTAGAGTTTTCTTCCCTCGATAAATCTTTATCCAGGTGAGTTCCTCTTCAACAGAGTTCCATTTTGAATCTGTGTTAGAAAGTATAAGGCTAGTAGAAGTTGTCCAGCTTTGAGAAATCATGTTGTTCCCCAAGAACTGTGAATTTGTATCACTCCTTGTAGAAGTATACATAAACAGCTGTTCTCCCCATCCAACATTGGTTGAAGTGAAAGGTAAACAAGGTCCAGAGTGTTGAGTATACCAACCGCTCCGGTTTTGTTCCGCTGCAGAGTCCATCATTTGTGATCCCCTGTTAGCTTCAGCTGTGTTGATGATAGGTATTACCTTCATCCTGTCCAAAGAAGTATTTTCTTCTTTGTTGTTAGCAGACATGTTTATCGTCCCTGAATCAGAGTCCGTGGTATAACCTACATGAATGCTTTGTGTATCTTGAGTTTCCTTTTCGAAAGACTCCAAGATACTGACATCGTAAGAATTCTCCTCCGTGTCTTGTTTGTCCTCCATGGCTGGGCTCTCTTGTGCCAAGTCCAATTGAGGTATTCTCTCCCTGGTCTGGTTTTCTGGTGCCAAATCCAATAGAAGTGAATGTTGTGGGATGTCATTTTCAATGCCATATCCCACCTGAGATAAGTAATTCAAACTGGTAATTATTTCATCTTGTGTGGCCACACCGTAAGAAACAATGGAATCCTGTTTTACATCCATTCCGGTCTCAGTTGAATTCATTTCCACTCCTAGTTTCTCTGAACTGAAGGGAATAAAAGAGTCGGGTAAGGTCTCGCCTTCGATCTCTTTAATAGTTTTCCTCAGGTCCTCCTCCTCCTGGATTTTTCTCCTTTGGGAAGTCTTAGGAAGCTCCTGAGCTTGCTGGGTTGCCAAGCCAGCTAATCCGCTTTCATTGCGGTGTAAACATTTATCACGTTTGTGACTGTTTACCGAACGCTTGGTACATTTATTCCTATTCCGTTTATTTTTAATATTTTTAGGAATAGGCGAGGGAAGCATCTGCCTTTCTGTTCGCAAGTTTTTGTTTTTCTGAGCCATGGGGATTTGCGAAGGAATGCATGCCTCTTCTTTGTGACGGTCAGCTTCCCCGCTTTCTATCAGAGTTTCGGCTTGAGTGATTGGCTTTTCCTCAATCGAGCTGGTAGATTCCTCCATGTTCAGTGTTTCAATTTGCTTCTTCTTAATCTCATCTTCTTCAGCTTTGTGACGCATATCTGCTTCTAATTCTGCAAGTCTTTTCATCATTTGTTCATCTTCTTTGTCCCACCAATCCATTTCATCTCTGATAAATAGTTCTAGCTTCTCTCCTATTAAGCCGAGCCTTATGCCCCATCCTCTAGCGGACTCTAAGAAATCTGTGCGTGCATCAATGATCTCTTCTCAGCTTAAACTCAGGCAAGTAATTATATTATTACCCTACAGAGAGCTAGTCAGATTTATGATAGAGCAGGATAGTGACAAGAGGAACAGACACTGCTATGAGAATGATAGTAGTGAATTTGAGAGGGAAAGTTGATGCAAAGCAGTCCGTCATACACTGAATTAACTAAGCATTATCAAATTATTCATGATTAAATCAAATGATAAAGCATGTAATCAAAAATCATCAAGTAAATCATCAATAAACTAATTAATATCACTAATTAATGTGATTATTAATTCTACAGTGGTGAATGATGTAAATTAACTCATATGATATTATCCATTATTAACTTTTTAACAAGTTATTTAAATTCTAGACTTCCCTAGAAACAAATTCCTAAGTTAATACTTAGCAAATGTAATGGGTGAAGAATGAAAGAATGGTTTATGAAATTCAATAGTCTAGAATTTATTCTCTGATTCTATCATGGATGAGAAGTCCTGATGTGTCAAAATCTTGCCTACAATCAAGCAACCTATTACATTAGAAATAAATTATAACTAACTAATGCTGCTAAGAATGTAAGTGAGAATGACCTAGGTTCTATCCATAGGCAAGACCGGAATAATACCAGACTAACAGATTTGAAATAGGTTCGTTCCTTGCGAGCGAACCAAAGTGTTCTAGGGTTTACTCCCGGATTCTATAGCGGGCGAGCAGACCAATAGGTTCTAGGGTTTACTCCCGGATTCTATAGCGGACGAGCCGACCCAATATGTTCTAGGGTTTACTCCCGGATTCTATAGCGGACGAGCCGACCCAATATGTCACCAACTGGCTGGTGTTAGATCCCAGATGGGCAACCACTCAGCCAAAATCATTTTCTTCTACTGGTGGTTAGTTCTGGATGTAGTTTGAGATCCCCTAACTCTGTCAGAAGGGACTAATTACCCTGACTAATCCCAGAGAGAAAACGTGGAACAAATGTCTGTTATGCTGATTTAAGACACTGTCCCTGATACTCAAGAAAACAGCCAAGAAGTGGCTCGTTGAAGATAGAATATATCTATATAGTTTTGGCTGTACTTGGTATCACCAGAAGTGAGAAAGGAGGAGTTAAGACATGCAACGTAATCTGGTTACTTATGACTGCATAGGCAAGATACCTCCCGGACATAGATTCCCACTTCTGGATAATATGTGTGAACCCTCACTAAATGATACAATAATGTGTGTACTTGATACGCTACACAAACATTTATAAACATTTAGAATTATACGGACAAATTGAGTTTAAAATACAACAACTGTGTTTATTATTGCTATTGATGATCATATGATGATGATGACTATATTATGGTATACGTAACTTAAGAGGTCACATAGGTCATGCTTCCCCCAGTGAGACGCAGTTCACTGTCAGATTGAAGGAGTCCAAATTGGTCCCTCACAAGGCTAAGTCACTTCCTGATATGGGTTGTTGACTGTCCATTGCTCCTAAGAGATCTGGAATGAAACGAACGGAGATGGGTAGTATCTACGTCTACACATCTCAAAACACATATGTCTATACATTCATATAAACATACATTCAAGTCATAATATATGATGGTATGATGATATATATGATGGCATGTTACATAAACATATATCAGTTCTAAATAAATAAATATATATATGTATATATTAATAAAACTATTTAGAACATCTATAGCTCAAAACATACATATTCATATACATTTGTGTAATGGAGTGTTTCCCATATAAGTTCACCTCACTTACTCTTTCCCTTTCTGATTCATTCATACTGTCTTGTCGGAAGGGCTGGTCGCACAGTCCTGTCGAACATTAAATGCCTTCCCTGAATCTGTCTGGGATATTGAATGTCCTAAGTCATGTCTGTCCTCATGCAGACATCATGCAGACAAGGTGAACTGGTGCCATTCCTCAAACCAAGTGGTTTCACCACAATCTTGGTAGGCACTCAAAGTGTTGGTCCAAATAATCAACGTTAATTTGGACGCTATCAAGAGACTGGTGGCTCTCAGGAATTTCTCCTAAGTAGTCAGTCTCCCCAATGTTTAACATCATACAGGATGAATCTAAATGCATCTCCTGTACACGAATAAGCCACACGCTCATGTAGCTTGGATAATGGATTTCTCCAAATTATCACATACAACAAATCAGACAACCAAGTGGTGAATGAAAGAAGAAAATAGTTCTCAGTGAAATCGTAAAGCTAGAACTGGAACATTAAGTACAAAGAAAATCCACCAGTGTAAAGTTTGGGAGAATATGCAGAACAAGAAACTACACAAGCCTTCAGACTAACAGACAACTAATCAGAGTAATGGTCTTACCTGGGTTATAGCTAGGAAATCCTGTCATAATACTTCGTACAGAAGTCCAACAGAACGAAATGTTAATATTTCTCCAGTAGGTATCCTAAGAATGCTATTGTAAATGCGTCTGAGGATTGCTGGCCATGCATGCAGTTTTATTCTATTCAATTCCTGGCTAGTTTCCAGGTTGGTTAATTAATATGTCCAAGTTCCTGTTAGCTCCACCTATTTTTCATGTAGGACGATTTACCTAGATGGATTAAGTGCCAAATTCTTTTCACCCCTCCTCCTTTCCTGTGACGGGTAGTTTCATCTGTCAATCAAATTGACCGATGTTCCGCCACGTGTCTGAAACAATGCTTTGGCCCATGCAACAGACGTTGCGTCATACCTACATTCCAATCTGCTGGTGCCTCCTCACTTTCCCAGGAATTAACAAGCTTTATCTCCTGGGTTACGACGAGGTGTAAGGCCTGCATTATATTGCCGTCTTTGGATCACACGGGGTTTTCCCCTGAGTAGCACTGCCATGTATTATTTCAGACGGGTCTGGCTGACCCTCTTATCTCCCATTCTGCCGTGGCTGGTTCATACGTTAGGTCCTGTTGAACGTAAGGTGTTAGTCCCTATTTCAACCGCAGGCTTGTAAACTAACACGTCAATCTCAACTGACTGGCTCCGCGATGTCTGGTTGATCAGAACATCAAAGGGAAAATCTCTTAGATGTAGAGACCAGACGTTGCTTTGATCTACCAATGTAGTAAAAATGATAGTCCGGGCTCTAAGTGACTCTGTATTTTTCTCTTACGTTTTTATCCTCTTCTGGGGAACGTTTATTCTTTTAGAGAATGATAGAAAATTATTGTGGGCTCTTTAATTCCTTTTTAACTTGTGTCATTCGGATGCTGCTGGGGCTGTCCCATCACATAGCTCCCCAATTTAAGTAGGTTCATTAATGAAGCCTACAACAGAGCCTCGGCAGCATTCAAGAATGTATCTAAGTTATCTCCCTTCTTGACCTGCCTCCAAGTCTGGGTTCCCAATATTCTTTGTGGCAGTGGGATGTTCTATGAGTCAAAAGAAATATCCCATGTCCATTCTCCCAGGATAAATCTTGCAAATCTTTGCTCCTGGTGTTGTGTCGGATTTCCGGGCTATTGCTCGGTAATGTCCTGTCCTCTGGAGGTTTTACTTTTTCCCAGCCGGGAAATTGCAAAATGTATAACAAGATTCTCCTGCGCCGCAGAGAGACTGTTATTGTCCACTCAATTTCTGGCCCTTGTCCTATCAGCAGAGGAAGTGCCATCAGTGTTTTCTTAAAAGAATTGGTCGCAGTAATGTTGCTCCATTTTCTTTTCCTCCATCGGCCAAAGATCATAATAAAATCCTTTAATCTCCTTTTGGCAGGAAATTTGCTGAACATCATAATTTTATGATGTGCCTTACACTCGTACTTGTCTCGTTCTTGGTATGGTGTCCGTTTACTCCCTCCTGATTTTAGAGTTTTCTTCCCTCGATAAATCTTTATCCAGGTGAGTTCCTCTTCAACAGAGTTCCATTTTGAATCTGTGTTAGAAAGTATAAGGCTAGTAGAAGTTGTCCAGCTTTGAGAAATCATGTTGTTCCCCAAGAACTGTGAATTTGTATCACTCCTTGTAGAAGTATACATAAACAGCTGTTCTCCCCATCCAACATTGGTTGAAGTGAAAGGTAAACAAGGTCCAGAGTGTTGAGTATACCAACCGCTCCGGTTTTGTTCCGCTGCAGAGTCCATCATTTGTGATCCCCTGTTAGCTTCAGCTGTGTTGATGATAGGTATTACCTTCATCCTGTCCAAAGAAGTATTTTCTTCTTTGTTGTTAGCAGACATGTTTATCGTCCCTGAATCAGAGTCCGTGGTATAACCTAATGAATGCTTTGTGTATCTTGAGTTTCCTTTTCGAAAGACTCCAAGATACTGACATCGTAAGAATTCTCCTCCGTGTCTTGTTTGTCCTCCATGGCTGGGCTCTCTTGTGCCAAGTCCAATTGAGGTATTCTCTCCCTGGTCTGGTTTTCTGGTGCCAAATCCAATAGAAGTGAATGTTGTGGGATGTCATTTTCAATGCCATATCCCACCTGAGATAAGTAATTCAAACTGGTAATTATTTCATCTTGTGTGGCCACACCGTAAGAAACAATGGAATCCTGTTTTACATCCATTCCGGTCTCAGTTGAATTCATTTCCACTCCTAGTTTCTCTGAACTGAAGGGAATAAAAGAGTCGGGTAAGGTCTCGCCTTCGATCTCTTTAATAGTTTTCCTCAGGTCCTCCTCCTCCTGGATTTTTCTCCTTTGGGAAGTCTTAGGAAGCTCCTGAGCTTGCTGGGTTGCCAAGCCAGCTAATCCGCTTTCATTGCGGTGTAAACATTTATCACGTTTGTGACTGTTTACCGAACGCTTGGTACATTTATTCCTATTCCGTTTATTTTTAATATTTTTAGGAATAGGCGAGGGAAGCATCTGCCTTTCTGTTCGCAAGTTTTTGTTTTTCTGAGCCATGGGGATTTGCGAAGGAATGCATGCCTCTTCTTTGTGACGGTCAGCTTCCCCGCTTTCTATCAGAGTTTCGGCTTGAGTGATTGGCTTTTCCTCAATCGAGCTGGTAGATTCCTCCATGTTCAGTGTTTCAATTTGCTTCTTCTTAATCTCATCTTCTTCAGCTTTGTGACGCATATCTGCTTCTAATTCTGCAAGTCTTTTCATCATTTGTTCATCTTCTTTGTCCCACCAATCCATTTCATCTCTGATAAATAGTTCTAGCTTCTCTCCTATTAAGCCGAGCCTTATGCCCCATCCTCTAGCGGACTCTAAGAAATCTGTGCGTGCATCAATGATCTCTTCTCAGCTTAAACTCAGGCAAGTAATTATATTATTACCCTACAGAGAGCTAGTCAGATTTATGATAGAGCAGGATAGTGACAAGAGGAACAGACACTGCTATGAGAATGATAGTAGTGAATTTGAGAGGGAAAGTTGATGCAAAGCAGTCCGTCATACACTGAATTAACTAAGCATTATCAAATTATTCATGATTAAATCAAATGATAAAGCATGTAATCAAAAATCATCAAGTAAATCATCAATAAACTAATTAATATCACTAATTAATGTGATTATTAATTCTACAGTGGTGAATGATGTAAATTAACTCATATGATATTATCCATTATTAACTTTTTAACAAGTTATTTAAATTCTAGACTTCCCTAGAAACAAATTCCTAAGTTAATACTTAGCAAATGTAATGGGTGAAGAATGAAAGAATGGTTTATGAAATTCAATAGTCTAGAATTTATTCTCTGATTCTATCATGGATGAGAAGTCCTGATGTGTCAAAATCTTGCCTACAATCAAGCAACCTATTACATTAGAAATAAATTATAACTAACTAATGCTGCTAAGAATGTAAGTGAGAATGACCTAGGTTCTATCCATAGGCAAGACCGGAATAATACCAGACTAACAGATTTGAAATAGGTTCGTTCCTTGCGAGCGAACCAAAGTGTTCTAGGGTTTACTCCCGGATTCTATAGCGGGCGAGCAGACCAATAGGTTCTAGGGTTTACTCCCGGATTCTATAGCGGACGAGCCGACCCAATATGTTCTAGGGTTTACTCCCGGATTCTATAGCGGACGAGCCGACCCAATATGTCACCAACTGGCTGGTGTTAGATCCCAGATGGGCAACCACTCAGCCAAAATCATTTTCTTCTACTGGTGGTTAGTTCTGGATGTAGTTTGAGATCCCCTAACTCTGTCAGAAGGGACTAATTACCCTGACTAATCCCAGAGAGAAAACGTGGAACAAATGTCTGTTATGCTGATTTAAGACACTGTCCCTGATACTCAAGAAAACAGCCAAGAAGTGGCTCGTTGAAGATAGAATATATCTATATAGTTTTGGCTGTACTTGGTATCACGAGAAGTGAGAAAGGAGGAGTTAAGACATGCAACGTAATCTGGTTACTTATGACTGCATAGGCAAGATACCTCCCGGACATAGATTCCCACTTCTGGATAATATGTGTGAACCCTCACTAAATGATACAATAATGTGTGTACTTGATACGCTACACAAACATTTATAAACATTTAGAATTATACGGACAAATTGAGTTTAAAATACAACAACTGTGTTTATTATTGCTATTGATGATCATATGATGATGATGACTATATTATGGTATACGTAACTTAAGAGGTCACATAGGTCATGCTTCCCCCAGTGAGACGCAGTTCACTGTCAGATTGAAGGAGTCCAAATTGGTCCCTCACAAGGCTAAGTCACTTCCTGATATGGGTTGTTGACTGTCCATTGCTCCTAAGAGATCTGGAATGAAACGAACGGAGATGGGTAGTATCTACGTCTACACATCTCAAAACACATATGTCTATACATTCATATAAACATACATTCAAGTCATAATATATGATGGTATGATGATATATATGATGGCATGTTACATAAACATATATCAGTTCTAAATAAATAAATATATATGTATATATTAATAAAACTATTTAGAACATCTATAGCTCAAAACATACATATTCATATACATTTGTGTAATGGAGTGTTTCCCATATAAGTTCACCTCACTTACTCTTTCCCTTTCTGATTCATTCATACTGTCTTGTCGGAAGGGCTGGTCGCACAGTCCTGTCGAACATTAAATGCCCTCCCTGAATCTGTCTGGGATATTGAATGTCCTAAGTCATGTCTGTCCTCATGCAGACATCATGCAGACAAGGTGAACTGGTGCCATTCCTCAAACCAAGTGGTTTCACCACAATCTTGGTAGGCACTCAAAGTGTTGGTCCAAATAATCAACGTTAATTTGGACGCTATCAAGAGACTGGTGGCTCTCAGGAATTTCTCCTAAGTAGTCAGTCTCCCCAATGTTTAACATCATACAGGATGAATCTAAATGCATCTCCTGTACACGAATAAGCCACACGCTCATGTAGCTTGGATAATGGATTTCTCCAAATTATCACATACAACAAATCAGACAACCAAGTGGTGAATGAAAGAAGAAAATAGTTCTCAGTGAAATCGTAAAGCTAGAACTGGAACATTAAGTACAAAGAAAATCCACCAGTGTAAAGTTTGGGAGAATATGCAGAACAAGAAACTACACAAGCCTTCAGACTAACAGACAACTAATCAGAGTAATGGTCTTACCTGGGTTATAGCTAGGAAATCCTGTCATAATACTTCGTACAGAAGTCCAACAGAAGGAAATGTTAATATTTCTCCAGTAGGTATCCTAAGAATGCTATTGTAAATGCGTCTGAGGATTGCTGGCCATGCATGCAGTTTTATTCTATTCAATTCCTGGCTAGTTTCCAGGTTGGTTAATTAATATGTCCAAGTTCCTGTTAGCTCCACCTATTTTTCATGTAGGACGATTTACCTAGATGGATTAAGTGCCAAATTCTTTTCACCCCTCCTCCTTTCCTGTGACGGGTAGTTTCATCTGTCAATCAAATTGACCGATGTTCCGCCACGTGTCTGAAACAATGCTTTGGCCCATGCAACAGACGTTGCGTCATACCTACATTCCAATCTGCTGGTGCCTCCTCACTTTCCCAGGAATTAACAAGCTTTATCTCCTGGGTTACGACGAGGTGTAAGGCCTGCATTATATTGCCGTCTTTGGATCACACGGGGTTTTCCCCTGAGTAGCACTGCCATGTATTATTTCAGACGGGTCTGGCTGACCCTCTTATCTCCCATTCTGCCGTGGCTGGTTCACACGTTAGGTCCTGTTGAACGTAAGGTGTTAGTCCCTATTCCAACCGCAGGCTTGTAAACTAACACGTCAATCTCAACTGACTGGCTCCGCGATGTCTGGTTGATCAGAACATCAAAGGGAAAATCTCTTAGATGTAGAGACCAGACGTTGCTTTGATCTACCAATGTAGTAAAAATGATAGTCCGGGCTCTAAGTGACTCTGTATTTTTCTCTTACGTTTTTATCCTCTTCTGGGGAACGTTTATTCTTTTAGAGAATGATAGAAAATTATTGTGGGCTCTTTAATTCCTTTTTAACTTGTGTCATTCGGATGCTGCTGGGGCTGTCCCATCACAGGCAGCACATGGTCTCTATATTTTAGCCCAGGCTTTGTGCTTTGGAGATGCAATAACTCCATCCCTGGTCTTACGGGTTATTCATTGGCACCTTTCCGTCTTGACAGACGAAATAGTTTGGTACATGCTGGCGAGAAGGACAAGTCCCACAGGATTTCAAAGATTCAAGCATCATAACGCTGTCCAAGAACAAGGGCGATCGAAGCGGCTGTAATAACTATAGGGGTATTTCACTTCTGTGTACTGTTGGGAAAGTATTTGCCAGAATTGTTCTGTGCAGACTTCAATTCCTATGAGATCAAGTCTACCCCGAATCACAGTGCGGCTTCCGACAGAACCGGTCTACCATTGATATGATATTCTCATTGCGACAAATGCAATAAAAATGCTGGGAACAAAATCAACCACTGTTTATTGCCTTCATCGACCCCACAAAGGCATTTGATTTTGTCAGTCGTCAGGGTCTGTTCAAGGCACTAAAGAAGATTGGCTGCCCACCAACTCTTCTGTCCATTGTGGAATCGTTCCACACAGGCATGAAGGGTATAATCAAGTTTGATGGTGCAAATTCAGAAGAGTTTGAAATCAAGAGTGGATTTACGCAAGGTTGTTTACTATCCCCAATCCTCTTTGGAATATACTTTTCACTTCTACTGAAATATGCCTTTCGTGATAAGGATGCCGGTATATACATTCACTCACGCTCAGATGGCGGCCTCTATAATGCTCAGAGATTGAAGGCCAAGACCCAAATTAGGAGTGTACTAATCAGAGAGTTGCTTTTAGTGGATAATGCTGCAATTACGACCCACTCTGAGGAAGAATTACAACATCTACTATCTGCATTCTCCAATGCTTGTTCTGAATTTGGTTGAACAATTAACGAAAAGAAGACACACATTATGTCACAAGGTGAACATGGGGTACCATCAATCTTTATTGAAGACGCCGAACTGGAGATAGTAGACAATATTACATATCTAGGATCAGAGGTAAATAGCAAATTATCCCTAGATCAGGAAATGAACATCAGGATTGGCAAGGCAGCACCACCAATGAACATGTTAGCAAAAAGAGTCTATGAGAAAACGAAGCTTACTGCCAAAACAAAAGTCCTCGTCTACCAAGCCTGTGTCCTTAGTACTCTTCTTTATGGCAGTAAAACCTGGACAACTTATTCACACCAAGATAAACGTTTAAACAGCTTTCATATGCGGTGGCTGCGAACAATACTTGGTCAGTTATCAGTTGGGGTATCTTCGTTGCACTCCGGACATGTCCATAGGTGCTCAGATCCTCCCCCCAGCATATTCATCAGCGTCCGGTGGCTAATAGTGCAAGTTCTGTGTTGGTTGACGAGGCGCTTTGTTTTCCCGATGTACCTCTCGCGTCTGGCTGTGCCGATTCTTACTCCCAGGTCTGTCATCCTGGACAGCGATGTGGAATCACTGACGTCAAAGTCCTCTGTTCTCGCCATATCTTTAAGGACGTTAATAACATCGGCACGATCCATGGGCTGGCCATCTACAGGGGGTGCAGTGCCAGCCAGTTTGTCAGCTCGTTCATTTCCCTCGACTCCCGCATGTCCCGGGACGAAGATGAAGGTGACTTTACGGACAACAGACTTCCGCAGCGATTCAGTCCACTGTCTACGTACAGATCCAGCTTTGACCTTCTGAATCATGCTCATTGAATCACTTAGTACACACACGTTGGTATAAGGCTGTGATTCCAGCCATGGTGTGTTCCATGCTCAGTCTTCGTAGGCTTAGATGGATAGGACACGTTAGGAGGATGGATGGTGGTAGAATACTAAGGGACATCTTTTTTGTGAATTACAGATGGGTAGATCTCAGGGTCGGCCTCTACTACGATACAAAGATGTGTGTACGAGGGGCATGATTGATACCGGCATTGATAATGCACACTGGGAGCAAGTCGCCATTGAACGTGTAGCATGGAGGGCAACTATCAGAAATGGACTAAAGACAAAGAAGAAAATGACTGGAGATAAAGCACACACAGAGCGTGAGAGACGTAAGATGGTGCATGATGGTGGAAATGACCATGTTTTTACATGCATCCACTGGACAAACATTTCTATAGTATGTCCACATTTGTTTGCCTTCATTCACGATCAATTATTTTGAAAACTGTCTGTTGCATCGTTATGAAATTTTTCCAGCCGTCTTATATTTACCCCCACCCAAGGAATATTTCTTTGATAGGTCCAAAAACAACTTAAATCATTGAAAGCGGCGACTATCACACGACGTTCTTTATTATACGTGCGTAAGATGGTCGTTGTCTAGGTAACGATGCTCCTGGTGTGTCAATTGAGATATCTAACTGTCTCACAATGCAACTCACCCTAGTAATACACATCCATCAGTCAGTAAACAAGATTGAGTTGGCGCACATAATCCTTTAATACAGAAAGAACACGGGCAAACGGAACACAACTCTATATCCAGAAACAATATAATCCATAGAATATAAATATCCTCCTCACAATATCAACACGCACACATCACTGTCTTCTCACGGCCTGCTGAATCTCCAATTCACAAGACAAGTAATCCAGCTCCTATCCACAGCTGGACCTCACACAATACACCCACACAATGGGTCTAGTCTCCACTAACTATCCAACCCACTCTGGGGTTTAGGCCTGCCTTCACCACTGCAAAAGAACTGAACCACAGTCAGTCTAAGCTCCCACGTATTAGCCCTACCGATCCACTCGGCGCTAAAACATCAACTCTCTGAAGTCCCTTGACTTCACACGAACCGAACCTCAGTCGGTTTTCGCTTCCACTGACTAGCCAAAGTTTGCCACTGTCTTTTAACCCTGCTGTGTAGCCCCTCCCTGGGCTCCCAACAACATTACACCCCAGCCTAAAACTGTCTTTCTCCCCATCCCCCCTGGGGTCTTCCACTCACACCCGCCCCATTATTTCTCAGGGTTGATTGTTTTTCTCGTAGCCAGGTCACTCACCTTACTGTCAATGACCCAGGCATATGTCATTATCCCCCCCCCCCTTAAAAGAAAACATCGTTTTCAAATGCTGGGAGACTAATACTTATCAAATATGTGACCCAGACATATTGCCTGGGTAGTCGTAAGTATAAATCCAACTTACTCTAACTACCACACTAAATAATACATCAAATGCTCATCGTACACTCCCATATTCCCCACACATCAATACATCCAACTTACTATCTTGTGTGCCAATGCATGAACTCATACATCACATAATAATAATACATAATAGGAAACATCATATCTGTGTATGGGCAGGTCTATTAACATCCTCATAAAGACACAAGCTATTTGTGTACCGACCCTATATCAGGTGGTTCTTTTCTTGCCTCAAACCTCCACCTATCATTCCTGTCGATGCTGTGTCTACCCTTCATATACCCATGCCTCATGTTTCCTATATCTTTAACACATCTGTTTGCTAATCCTGGTTCAGTGATGTCGTTAACACTCTTTTGAACTGCGTGAACATTGCTATCTGCATATTGTACTGTTACACTGGAGTCTCTGTTTAGACTGACCTCTTTATTAACTCCTGGCCAATATACCTGGCATCCTGCTCTATGCTGCTTCCGCCTTACTCCTATGTGCCCTGCACATGCCCTATCCTGCGCTGTTCTAGTATATCGGTCACTACGTGCTACGGGTACTACTACTTGACCACGTGCAGTTCCGCCATCTGAAAACCTGCGAGTGAGACCATTGTTCTTCCTTTCGAAGCACCATCTACCCTTCTTTGATTGTCTATGTCTCACTTTCCTACACCCTTGGAAACATTTATCGAGAGTAGTATCTTGTCTCTGGCATTCCCTACAGCTATATTTGAGATCCTTTCTCACCTGCTCAGCTGTCCTATCGTTGTCCTCTGTGTCTACTTCAAGTGCCACTTTTTCTTCAGCTATACTCTCTAATTTAGGTTTTCTTTTTGTAACTACCCCGTTACTACTTACACTATGTATCTGGTCCCAATAAACTACTTCTTCTTCTGTACAATCTTCAACTCCTGCTACATTTCCTATGATCAAATCCGCCACTGGTGCGTCCAGAACACACGCTGTCACTCTTCCTGTGATATATGGTGTTTTCAATGTTATCACGGCTAATGGGTAGAATTCTACTGTCCCATTAAATGTTATGGATCTAATCTTTTTCCCTGTATAATCCGAGGGATGCACTAAACTCTTTCTAACTCCGATGGACGTACATCCGGAATCCCTAATTGTTCACGCTGGCCTATCATTAACACATCCATGGTGTATCTTCAGACTTCCTCCTTCATGCACTGCTGACCCTGCTCTCACTGTATGACCACATACTAAGACTGGCTGACCGTCTTTTTCAAAAAGAGGTTTGCACCCACTACAATCTTCATTGTTGATAGTCTCAATAACTTGTGCTGCATTCGCGTGCTCAGTTTTTCCACTAATACAATCAAAACTGTAATGGCCTTTTTTTCCACATTTAAAACAAGTGATCTCCCTTTTACTGTTGTTCGTTGGTCCATTTGATGGTTGTGCATCACAATCTACCATTTTTTGCCTCCAGCTCCCACAATTCCAGCATCCGGCATAACTATTTGGACGCCTCTGGAAATTTCCCCTTTTGGATGGGTACCGTCCTGCTCTGCCAAAATGGTTGCCACGGAAACCATTATCTTGAGACTCTTGTTGTTCATACTTCTGTGCTGAATCCACACTTTTCGATCTTGGTCTAATAACTGGATTCTGGTCCTGTTTAGTGTACGCTGCACAGACTATTTCCTCACTCATTAGTCTACCAATAGAACTGTTTGGATGTGCAGTCATGTAGTTTTGCCCTAACTGTGACATTGTGTCTATGTCCTTTGGCTTACGTTCCTCAAAGAAAGCTACTAAGTTTGTATTGCATGCAGATACTACCTATTCTCTTAACATTAAGTCCACTAATTTATTGAAATCTTTCCCTACTTCTGCAAGCTCCATCCATTTGTTAAATGTGTTCTTTACTGTGTTAACAAAATCTGTGAAATCTTGATTTGTTTCTCGCCCTAATTGTCTAAACTTTGTTCTGTATCCATGCCCGGTTAGTTGGAACTTCGTAAGCAAACGTTTACGCAAAATAGTATAGTTGTTTCTTTCTTCCACAGGTAAATTAAACATTGTATCTAGGGCCTTACCCGTAAGAAACTCGCCAAGTCGCATCTCATACTCTCCCTCTGGAATACCTAACACTTTCTCTGATGCTTCGAATCTTCCCAAATAAGATTCAAGATGGTCCCGGTTTGTAAAATATGGCAGTTTTAATCTCTGTGACGACTGCGAAGGTCTTCTGCTTTCCTCACTTTGACCCTTCGAAGATAGTTCTAGTTTTCTGAGTGCAATTTCAGCTTCCATTTTAATCTTCTCTTTCTCGATTTCCACCGCATTTGTTTGTTTTAACTTTTCAAGTTCCAGTTGTATCATTTCTAGTTTCAATTGTGTCTCTTTCTCTTCCTGTAGACGCTTGTTTTCCATTTCAGCTAACTTTACTTCCTGTAGGCGTTGGGCTTCAGCTAACTTTTCTTCCTGTAGGCGTTTTGCCTCGCGTTCATTATGCCTCTCCTCTATTTCCCAGTGCTGAACTTCTTTCAATTTTGCTTCTGCAAACTCCTGTAACTCTTTACTCTTCAGGCCTAACCGTTCACCTGCTTCAATATATTCCATTAAAGTAGGCATCTTGTACTTGTGGACACGTTGCTGTCTGTCAGCCAATTATAAATGTAAAGACTCTGCTACTAATCTTTGTGTGTCCTCCATGAGTACACCACCACTCCCTGTGTACGTAAATTCGTAGTGCCAAAATATTACTCTGTACTCACCCAGTCACTCTATAAGCACTAGGTAGTGAGAGGAAATATCACCTATACTCCCTCGCATATATCTATAACAAATAGTTGTATAACATTTCTGGAAATATTGTTAAACATACATATAAATACATATACAAACGAATGGATGATCCACACTAAGTGTTTTCTATAAAACGCTAGACTCGCAAGCCAAGTACACTGAGACGGTGATCACAAAGAAATAAACTACAGTAACAACCACAAGCTTGTGTAGGGACACCCACAGTGCGCGTAATATATAAACTGACAAAGACCACTAGACAGCAGAAATGACGAAAGATCACAATATAACATATATCCGAACACAACAAATATCATATGTAAATATAACGAAAAGAAAGAAAGAAAACAAAATTATAACACCAAAATATACACAAATCTGACGTCAGACAACTCGGCTCTAGATATTGGTTAGGACTCCAATGCCACTGCACGACACGCTAACTCAATAGCGTTTTCCATACAAAAATATCGTAAGCACCAGAAAGAACCACGTTTTGCAAGGTCTATCCTAATGTAGATAGAGATCGCAAAAATTGCCTATGCAACAACTACATGTAATAAAATATCCATATGTATATATATATATATATAAGTAGACAAACGATAACGACAGTTAAAACGGTGAGAGCAAACAAAATGTGCAGATGGTTAGCCGACAAATATGTGCTTCTTAATCCGTCGCCAAATGTTCTTATTTTGCTGTTAATAGTTTTTCACAATAGGCTGGAAGTGTCTGTTGGTTAAAATTCCGAAATGTCTACGACGTCAAATTCCAAAATGTTTGTTTTTCGATATGTTTTTCATTTGCAACTCACCCTAGTAATACACATCCATCAGTCAGTAAACAAGATTGAGTTGGCGCACATAATCCTTTAATACAGAAAGAACACAAGCAAACGGAACACAGCTCTATATCCAGAAACAATATAATCCATAGAATATAAATATCCTCCTCACAATATCAACACGCACACATCACTGTCTTCTCGCGGCCTGATGAATCTCCAATTCACAAGACAAGTAATCCAGCTCCTATCCACAGCTGGACCTCACACAATACACCCACACAATGGGTCTAGTCCCCACTAACTATCCAACCCACTCTGGGGTTTAGGCCTGCCTTCACCACTGCAAAAGAACTGAACCACAGTCAGTCTAAGCTCCCACGTATTAGCCCTACCGATCCACTCGGCGCTAAAACATCAGCTCTCTGAAGTCCCTTGACTTCACACGAACCGAACCTCAGTCGGTTTTCGCTTCCACTGACTAGCCAAAGTTTGCCACTGTCTTTTAACCCTGCTGTGTAGCCCCTCCCTGGGCTCCCAACAACATTACACCCCAGCCTAAAACTGTCTTTCTCCCCATCCCCCCTGGGGTCTTCCACTCACACCCGCACCATTATTTCTCAGGGTTGATTGTTTTTCTCGTAGCCAGGTCACTCACCTTACTGTCAATGACCCAGGCATATGTCATTATCCCCCCCCCCCCTTAAAAGAAAACATCGTTTTCAAATGCTGGGAGACTAATACTTATCAAATATGTGACCCAGACATATTGCCTGGGTAGTCGTAAGTATAAATCCAACTTACTCTAACTACCACACTAAATAATACATCAAATGCTCATCGTACACTCCCATATTCCCCACACATCAATACATCCAACTTACTATCTTGTGTGCCAATGCATGAACTCATACATCACATAATAATAATACATAATAGGAAATAATAGGTTTGTGCCGGAATGCGATCGGCGTTGCCAGTAGTGGGTTGTGCTCAATATTTAAATTTCAAATCCCGAAACAACCAAATAATCAATTTTATCGTTGCTCACTGGATTTAGGAGGCCTGGTGTTCCTTGCCAGTGAGAAGTCCTGATCGTTCGGGTCCACATTGATTGACGGACGTCAGTCGCGGCGATTGGGCAATCTTGAGCATAGCCTACGATGGGTAGCGTTGTGGTATTCCGGTGTGATAATTTGGCGTGTCCAGTGTGTGCCGCGTGGTTACACACCCGCTTCACACGCGTGATCCGGGGCTTGTTTCCGGATCCGGTCAGGGATATGCACTACTGACGAGCTCAAACGAGGGCGAAACTCGAGTATAGTGCTTCCATGACGTGGATAGGCCTTAGGTTTGTGCCGGAATGCGATCGGCGTTGCCAGTAGTGGGTTGTGCTCAATATTTAAATTTCAAATCCCGAAACAACCAAATAATCAATAATAGGAAACATCATATATGTGTATGGGCAGGTCTATTAACATCCTCATAAAGACACAAGCTATTTGTGTACCGACCCTATATCAGGTGGTTCTTTTCTTGCCTCAAACCTCCACCTATCATTCCTTTCGATGCTGTGTCTACCCTTCATATACCCATGCCTCATGTTTCCTATATCTTTAACACATCTGTTTGCTAATCCTGGTTCAGTGATGTCGTTAACACTCTTTTGAACTGCGTGAACATTGCTATCTGCATATTGTACTGTTACACTGGAGTCTCTGTTTAGACTGACCTCTTTATTAACTCCTGGCCAATATACCTGGCATCCTGCTCTATGCTGCTTCCGCCTTACTCCTATGTGCCCTGCACATGCCCTATCCTGCGCTGTTCTAGTATATCGGTCACTACGTGCTACGTGTACTACTACTTGACCACGTGCAGTTCCGCCATCTGAAAACCTGCGAGTGAGACCATTGTTCTTCTTTTCGAAGCACCATCTACCCTTCTTTGATTGTCTATGTCTCACTTTCCTACACCCTTGGAAACATTTATCGAGAGTAGTATCTTGTCTCTGGCATTCCCTACAGCTATATTTGAGATCCATTCTCACCTGCTCAGCTGTCCTATCGTTGTCCTCTGTGTCTACTTCAAGTGCCACTTTTTCTTCAGCTATACTCTCTAATTTAGGTTTTCTTTTTGTAACTACCCCGTTACTACTTACACTATGTATCTGGTCCCAATAAACTACTTCTTCTTCTGTACAATCTTTAACTCCTGCTACATTTCCTATGATCAAATCCGCCACTGGTGCGTCCAGAACACACGCTGTCACTCTTCCTGTGATATATGGTGTTTTCAATGTTATCACGGCTAATGGGTAGAATTCTACTGTCCCATTAAATGTTATGGATCTAATCTTTTTCCCTGTATAATCCGAGGGATGCACTAAACTCTTTCTAACTCCGATGGACGTACATCCGGAATCCCTAATTGTTCACGCTGGCCTATCATTAACACATCCATGGTGCATCTTCAGACTTCCTCCTTCATGCACTGCTGACCCTGCTCTCACTGTATGACCACATACTAAGACTGGCTGACCGTCTTTTTCAAAAAGAGGTTTGCACCCACTACAATCTTCATTGTTGATAGTCTCAATAACTTGTGCTGCATTCGCGTGCTCAGTTTTTCCACTAATACAATCAAAACTGTAATGGCCTTTTTTTCCACATTTAAAACAAGTGATCTCCCTTTTACTGTTGTTCGTTGGTCCATTTGATGGTTGTGCATCACAATCTACCATTTTTTGCCTCCAGCTCCCACAATTCCAGCATCCGGCATAACTATTTGGACGCCTCTGGAAATTTCCCCTTTTGGATGGGTACCGTCCTGCTCTGCCAAAATGGTTGCCACGGAAACCATTATCTTGAGACTCTTGTTGTTCATACTTCTGTGCTGAATCCACACTTTTCGATCTTGGTCTAATAACTGGATTCTGGTCCTGTTTAGTGTACGCTGCACAGACTATTTCCTCACTCATTAGTCTACCAATAGAACTGTTTGGATGTGCAGTCATGTAGTTTTGCCCTAACTGTGACATTGTGTCTATGTCCTTTGGCTTACGTTCCTCAAAGAAAGCTACTAAGTTTGTATTGCATGCAGATACTACCTATTCTCTTAACATTAAGTCCACTAATTTATTGAAATCTTTCCCTACTTCTGCAAGCTCCATCCATTTGTTAAATGTGTTCTTTACTGTGTTAACAAAATCTGTGAAATCTTGATTTGTTTCTCGCCCTGATTGTCTAAACTTTGTTCTGTATCCATGCTCGGTTAGTTGGAACTTCGTAAGCAAACGTTTACGCAAAATAGTATAGTTGTTTCTTTCTTCCACAGGTAAATTAAACATTGTATCTAGGGCCTTACCCGTAAGAAACTCGCCAAGTCGCATCTCATACTCTCCCTCTGGAATACCTAACACTTTCTCTGATGCTTCGAATCTTCCCAAATAAGATTCAAGATGGTCCCGGTTTGTAAAATATGGCAGTTTTAATCTCTGTGACGACTGCGAAGGTCTTCTGCTTTCCTCACTTTGACCCTTCGAAGATAGTTCTAGTTTTCTGAGTGCAATTTCAGCTTCCATTTTAATCTTCTCTTTCTCGATTTCCACCGCATTTGTTTGTTTTAACTTTTCAAGTTCCAGTTGTATCATTTCTAGTTTCAATTGTGTCTCTTTCTCTTCCTGTAGACGCTTGTTTTCCATTTCAGCTAACTTTACTTCCTGTAGGCGTTGGGCTTCAGCTAACTTTTCTTCCTGCAGGCGTTGGGCTTCAGCTAACTTTTCTTCCTGTAGGCGTTTTGCCTCGCGTTCATTATGCCTCTCCTCTATTTCCCAGTGCTGAACTTCTTTCAATTTTGCTTCTGCAAACTCCTGTAACTCTTTACTCTTCAGGCCTAACCGTTCACCTGCTTCAATATATTCTATTAAAGTAGGCATCTTGTACTTGTGGACACGTTGCTGTCTGTCAGCCAATTATAAATGTAAAGACTCTGCTACTAATCTTTGTGTGTCCTCCATGAGTACACCACCACTCCCTGTGTACGTAAATTCGTAGTGCCAAAATATTACTCTGTACTCACCCAGTCACTCTATAAGCACTAGGTAGTGAGAGGAAATATCACCTATACTCCCTCGCATATATCTATAACAAATAGTTGTATAACATTTCTGGAAATATTGTTAAACATACATATAAATACATATACAAACGAATGGATGATCCACACTAAGTGTTTTCTATAAAACGCTAGACTCGCAAGCCAAGTACACTGAGACGGTGATCACAAAGAAATAAACTACAGTAACAACCACAAGCTTGTGTAGGGACACCCACAGTGCGCGTAATATATAAACTGACAAAGACCACTAGACAGCAGAAATGACGAAAGATCACAATATAACATATATCCGAACACAACAAATATCATATGTAAATATAACGAAAAGAAAGAAAGAAAACAAAATTATAACACCAAAATATACACAAATCTGACGTCAGACAACTCGGCTCTAGATATTGGTTAGGACTCCAATGCCACTGCACGACACGCTAACTCAATAGCGTTTTTCATACAAAAATATCGTAAGCACCAGAAAGAACCACGATTTGCAAGGTCTATCCTAATGTAGATAGAGATCGCAAAAATTGCCTATGCAACAACTACATGTAATAAAATATCCATATGTATATATATAAGTAGACAAACGATAACGACAGTTAAAACGGTGAGAGCAAACAAAATGTGCAGATGGTTAGCCGACAAATATGTGCTTCTTAATCCGTCGCCAAATGTTCTTATTTTGCTGTTAATAGTTTTTCACAATAGGCTGGAAGTGTCTGTTGGTTAAAATTCCGAAATGTCTACGACGTCAAATTCCAAAATGTTTGTTTTCGATAAGTTTTTCATTTCCCTGGACGTTGTGGCAACACAGCAATTATCCAAACATTTTGCTACCTTCGTTGCGGAGATAGCGCTTTGCTGTATCCTATATGTTCTGGATTGCCGTTACCCGACAAGATTCATAAAAAAATGGCATCAAATGTTCAGCGCTTTAAACTTGTATATATAAATCCTTATTGGCCAAGAAATACCACCACGGTTGTGATGACGCCACGTTAAAATGTTTGCTCATAACAGAGTAATGATGACAAAGGGATTTCAACAAAGACGAACACTAAAGTCTGGTTTTCACACAAAACCCTTGTTTTGTTCATTCACAATGAGTCATCTTGACCCTAATAGGCCGTGGAAATTTCCTCAGTAACT